>RJWT010005917.1:0-30066 GCA_004365215.1 Cuniculus paca | reverse complement strand
AAACATTAAAAATGGAGGTGGGATGTATAGTAGTTTAGTGTGAAGGCCCTGGATTCAACTCCAGTCCCCATGCCAAGAATTTCCCATGTGAAAACGTAAAAAGATGTATAGCCTTAAAAATAGAACATACACTATAATATTTTGGCAGTACTGGGGATTGAACACAAGGTTTTCATATTTAGTTACATCTCCAGCTGTTTGGATTTTTTTTTTATTTTAAAATAGAGTCCCACTAAATTGCCAAGTTGCCAACCTGGACTTGATTCTCTCACTTCAGCCTCCCAGAGCACTGGAATAATAGGTGGGCACCACCATGCCTGGTGCTAAATAAATGTCTTAACATTATATAGTGAAAATATTTTGAAAAAGTAGAAATACTTTTTTCTACTTTTGCACTTGAAAATAAGACAAAGCCAATATCTGCAAATTATTTCTTCCTTTAATTTGGTTTTTTGTCTAGTTGGCCCGTCCTTTTGTGACAGTGGGGTATTGTGATCCTCCAATACAACTGTATTAGTGCTTGTTTGATTTTTCATGTCCTTTAATATTTGCTTCATATAGTTGGGTGCACTGGTATTTGTTGCATACCCACTTATGATTATTATTTCTTCTTCTTGGATCATCCCCTTTACAAGGATTTAATGAACTTCTTTATCTCTTTTAATCAATCTTGGCTTGGTATTTACTTTGTCTGCAAATAGAATAGTTACCTCTGCTTTTCTCTGCGTTCTTATCACATGGAGTATTGTTTCCATCCTTTGACTTTCAGTCTAGGAATTTCTTTTTGAATTAAATGTGTTTCTTGTATGTAGCATATTTTTGGATCTTGGTTTTTCATCCATTTTGCCAGTCTATGTCTTTTTATTGGTGAATTGAGACTATTAACATTGATGGTTATAATGATATGTACCGATTTATTCTTGTCATGTTATTTTCCTGTTGTTGGCTCCTCTTCTTTTTTCCCTCCTTCTGCTTAATTTTTTGCCTTGCCTGGTGGATTCCTTCTGTTGGGATTCATGGTACTGTAGTCCTTGTTAACTCTTTCTAGAGTGTCCTTCAAATAATTTTGAAGTACTGGTTTGGTGGTCATAAATTTCCTCAGATGTTCTTTGTCATGGAAGTATCTCATTTCTCCATTAGTTCTCAAAGATAGTTTTGCCAGGTTTATCAGTCTAGGTTAAAAGTTGTTTTTCAGTAGAACTTGAACTATTTCATTTCAAGCTGTTCTTGACTTGAAGGTTTGTGCTGAGAAGTCAGCTGTGATTCTGATGGGCTTTCCTTTATAAGTGATTTCTTTTCCCTAACAGCTTTTAAGATTGTATTCTTGTGTTCAATTTCTGCAATCTTGACCATGATATGCCTGACTAAAGATTTTTTTGATCATAGGTAATTGGAGTTCTATATGCTTCCCTTACCTGTATGTTAAATTCTTTTTCTCTACCAGGGAAGTCTTCTGGCATGACATCTGTAAACAGTTTTTTTATATTATGTCTCCTTATTTTTCATTGACTCCAGTCAATCTTTAGCTATTCTTGTTTGCTTCATCTAGCAGGTACTGTGTTGATTTCTCATGGTCCCTTGCTATTTTTAAGAAATCTTTCTTTTCATGACCACTAACTGCAAGTCCATCTTCTATATCTGAGATCCTGTCCTCACATTGATTTAATCTGCTTTGAATACTTTCAATGGAATTTTTATTCTCCTGGATATCTGCTTGAATCTGCCTTATGGATTCCATTCCTTTCCTATACTGTACATTCATGGATTCCATAATTTTCCTCAGCTCCTCCATTTTTTTTTGTCTGTATCTCCTCTAGAGTCACTAAGAATGGTTTTCATTGTGGATGCCATCTCTACAGTTATCTGAGAAATTATTTCAGATTTGATTTTTTTTTCTGGAGCCTCATTCAATTGCTTTGTTGTTACCACTTCGGATATTCCAAGTTGGCTTTTGGATTATTCCACCTCATTGCCCCCTGGGTTTGCCTTTGGTGAACTGGATGTCTGGGGTGGCATCTTGTTCAAGTGTCTTCTCATTTTCTTTTCTTTTTTTAGTTTAATTCCTGGGGTGATGCTTGTAAATTGCCAATTGTGGGTTGCTTTATTGCTAGTTTTTAGAATGCTTAGAAATGACTGAGGTATCTTCCAGGTGTACCTGTTTTTTGGGTTTTCAGTCTATTGCAAGATCCTACCCCTTCAATTTGTTGTGGATGAGAAGTAGCTGCCTGTTTGGGCAGCTCCTGGTTCTTTGGTACTGTGTCATTTTCTGTGACCCTTAGTCAATCTCAGTCTTAGAATACCAGGAACAGCTGTTTAGAACAATTATGTCACTTTTGGCTACAGTGATGCTGTCGGCAATGGCAGTAGCATCAAGCAGAGCCTAGAAAATGACAAACTGAGCTAACCATTAATTTGCCACCTTTAACCATATGAAATAGATTTGTGGTTATATAACAAAATCTAAAACAAACCAGAAATTTACATGCACTACACAAGTCCTTAATATGTCAATTTTGCCCTCAGGAGTTAAATTTTTAAATGGGCTAGGGAGAAATAGAGAAGTGGAAGAAGAGAATAGAAGTAAGGCTAGAAGACAAACAACAGTCAGGCTAACTTTGGGAAACTGGTGCAGAAGACTGGAAGGAAAGAGAGAAGGAAGAGATAAAAAGAATAACAGAACAGAACCACAAGCACGAAGAGGTAGAAGCCATGTTCACACTCATATAAAAACAAGATCAAACAATGAAGGGGGAAAAAAACCAACCAACCAAACAAACAAACAACAAGAAAATGAGAGAGAGAGAGAGACAAAAAACAAAAACAAAAAGTCCACTTGCAGGTTTGTCTCTGCTGTCACCAGTAGACAACATGTGGAAAAAGAGTCCTAATCCATGTTGATTTATCCCAGAAAACCAGCAATAGCTTTCTGGCTGTGTCTTGGTTTACTTTTCTCTAGTTGCTGGGACAAAATACTGGGCACACCAAATGAAGGAAGGAAAGGTTTATTTAGCTTACAGTTTGTGGAGGTTTCAGTCCATAATCAGCTGGCTCCAAGGCAGGGTGGCATGGCACTGGGACAACACTTCAAGACAGCAGCCAAAAAAAAGCAGCCAGAGCAAAAGGGTGAAACAAGCCTGTTCTCCTCCCTTATATTGTAAGCAGGATACCCCCTCCCACCAGGGTGGGTGTAGCACTCATACCACCTCTGTGCCCTCCTCTTGCACAGGCTGAGGATATTTACAAAGTAAGGCTCTTGGTTTTCTGCTGAGTCTCTTAGTTAAATTTCTAAGCTTCTCAAGTTGACAAGGTATCAACCATAACTGGCGGGGTAGTGGATAATCTCAGCAAGCCTGCACCTTCTGACTGAGACCAGACTCATTTGGACTGCAGCCATCAGCACACTTTCCATGGGCCCAAGCCCAGCTGGGAGCTGCTAGATGAAACCAGCAGCCACTCTGAGTTGTGAGCTCAGATGGCCCCTCTCCAAGATGGCTGCCAGTCAATTGGTCTCTTGCACAAGATGACAGACCCCTCAGCACTCACTGCCAACTAGAGCAGTCCTTCATGTCCACTACTCCCCTCCACTGCTGTGTCTCTCCATGGAGGCCTCTGGGGTTGCCAGTAGTCACCATATGTCCATAGGTTTGAACCACTTCTCCTGCACAGTGAGTCCTGTCTCAGCGGGAAGGTGCTGCCGGCTACCTCCTTCTTTTTCAATGAAGTTTCTCTCTTCACTCTTTCCACAGGCTTCAATTCATATTTGAGATCCTTTCAGGGTCCAGGGGACCCACTTGCCTCCTTGTCTCCCTCATGTTACTATATTACAGCCTCTGGACAGCGACTCTCAGAGATGCTTTCTCTGCTGCTTACGACTCCACAATCTTGGTGCTCCTCTTTTTTCCTTTACTTTGGATTCCTTTAAATTATTTTATGTTTCATACTGCTAACTTTTAAGAAAATTTGTAGATAGATTTTAACTTGTACTGAGATTATTTAAAACTGTAAAATCAGTATGACATAAAAAGTAACATAAGCAGTATGATAAAGACAATGAGTAGTAATTAATTTAATTAATACATAAATTAATCCAACATTAATAATTAACTATAAATTAACACAGAGATTATAAATTAATACAATTAGAGATATTGCAAAAGATACTATGCCAGTTAATTTTTAATTTAGTAGATTAAGAGACCCCTCCATAAATGAGTTGATTATGGGAGTGCTACACATTAGTGGATTAAATCACAGATGTTTACAGCTGGAAGTGCTATTAGGAGACAGGTCCCACTTGGAGGAGTAGGTCACTGGGGCTGCCTTTGGAGGTGACATCTGTCACTGTTACCTTTACCCTGTGAGTTTCTTCCTACCTGCCATCAAGTAAGCATCTTTGTTCCACCACACCCTTCCAGTGTGATGTTTCTGCCTTGGAGCCTGCCAACTGTAGACTGAACCCTCCAAGGCTGTGAGCCAAGATAAACATCTACTCTGTTAAATTGCAGGTGATGGCTATTTTGTCCAATGGGACAAAAAATGGGAAAGCTAACCAATATGAATACCAATCAAAATCAAAAGGATTGTTAGAAACTATTTTGAAAATATACACTCCAAAAAATTGGAGACTCTAGAAGAAATGGATAAATTTTTAGACACATATAAGTTACCAAAATTGAACAAAGAAGGTATAAAAAGGCCCACCCAACCCAGAGCAGCTGAGCAGCTGAAGCTCTGGGCCTGGCACAAGCTGCAGGTGTGTACAGTGAATTTCACTTAGCTGTGCAACTTGGGACCTTGCGAGCAACCTGGTGGGGACCCGCGCCAATTCCACCATCAGCCCTGGATGTTTGGAGCAACCCCTGGGGTCTTGAATGGGCTCCACCCAGCTATTCCCAAGCAGCAGAGCAACTGAAGTTTTAAGACTGGCTGGAGTTGAAGGCAGGCACTATGAATTTTACCTAGCCTTGGAGCCTCCTAACCTTGCATGGTACCTTGCAGGGTTCTGCCCTGCTTCCACAAACAGCTAGAGAACATTGGCATACAAAGTGTAGTGTGCTGAAGGTCCATCCAGAATACTTTCCCCTCTTAGGGTGCCTTCAAGTACCCCTCAGTAACTGATAAGGCCTGCCTAACACCCTGTCTCAACTGAAGAAATTTCCTACAGTACACACAGCCATCCTCAACCCAGGAAACAACTGAGACTTTGCATTCACCTGTCACAGGGGAATACAAGAAAATGACAAAACAAGAGAGCAAAATGCAGTCTCACACCTCCAGCCCATCCCAAACAAGCCTAAGAGACATGGACATAGAAGAAAGTATAAGCCATACACCTGAAACTTCTGAAATGATAGCAACTGAAGTAAAGAAATAACCCCATGAAGCTGTGAAGGAACTGAGGTTAGAAATAATCTCCCAGGTAAAACAAGAGATGACAAACATAATGAAAGAAGTGCTAAACACATCTAAAGAAGATATAGTTAGAAAAATAGAGGAGCACTGCAAAAAGATGGGAACCTTGAATGAACAATACAAGAAAGAATTAGAATGCATGAAACAGATTCACAGAGATATCCAGGAAATAAAAAATGCGATTGTAAATGGGCAAACTGTCTCAATGAATGTGAAGATAGACTTTCAGACCTTGAAGACATGGTTGCAGCTTGTGAGCAAGAAAGGAAATACCTTTTAAAAATAACAAGGAATCAGGAAATAACAATTCAACAGTTGTAAGATAATGCAAAGAAATACAATATAAGATTGATAGGTGTAAATGAAAAATGAGACAACATAAATGATATGAAAACACTATTCAAATATGAAATAGCTGAAAATTTCTGAAACAAGGGAAAGGAAACTGACATACAGACAAGCATATAGAACTCTGATTAGCCATAACCAAAATAAATCAACACCTGTACATGTAATAATCAGCATCCCAGAAATTCAACATAAGAACAGACTATTAAAAGCTGTGAGAGAAAAGAAGCAAATCACCTATAAAGGAAAGCCCATTAGAATCACAGCTTACTTCTCAACACAAACAATGAAGTCAAGAAGAGCATGGAGGGAAGTATTTCAAGTCCTAAAGGAAAACAACTTCCAACCCAGACTGAAGTACCCTGCAAAACTATCCTTTAAATTTGATGCAGAAATAAGATACTTCCATGACAAAGAGCAGCTGAAGAACTTCATGACCACCAAACCAACCCTGCAAAGAATACTGAAAGATACTCTAGATAGACATGAAAATAGCTACAGCATCAAGAAGATCAACAGGGAAAAAAACATCAAGCAGGGCAAACAATTAAGTAGAGGGAAAAGGTAAAGAAACCACTGCAGAAAGATAACATGACAAAAAAAAGCCAGTATGTATCAGTTATAACCATTAATGTAAATGGCCTCAATTCACCAATCAAAAGAAACAGACTGGCAGAATGGATCAAGAAACAACATCCAACCATATGCTGTCTACAAGAAACCCATCTAACCCAAAAGGAAACTCATAGACTGAAAGTCAAAAGATGGAAAACAATACTCCATGCAACAGGAACTCCTCCTCCACAAAAAGCAGGGGTAGCTATTCTGTTTGCAGACAATGTGAACTTCAAACCAAGAATGGTCAAAAGAGATTTAAAAAAGGTCACTACATACTGGTTAGGGGGAAACTCCAAAAGGAAGAAATAACAATCTTAAATATATATGCACCAAATATGGGAGCACCCAACTATATAAAACAAATATTAATAGAAAAGAAAAATCAAATAAGCAGTAACATAATTATAATGGGAGACCATAACTCATCCTTGACACAAACAGACAGCTCAACTAGACAGAAAATCAGCAAAGAAATAACAGAACTGAATCAAACTTGTGAACAAATGGACCTGGTAAACGTGTACAGAGTTTTCCACCCAACAACATCACAATATACATTCTTCTCAGCTTCACATGGTACATTCTCTAGAATAGACTGCATACTAGCTAATAGAACATGCTTAAGTAAATGCAAAGGAATTGAAATTATCCCATGCATACTGTCTGATCGCAGTGCCAACAGATTGGAAATTAATGACAAAAGAAACTGCAAAAGCTCCATAAACACATGAAAATTAAATAATACACTCAGTGAACAATCAGTGGGTCACAGAGGAAATTGAAGAAGAAATTAAACAATATCTACTAGCAAATGAAAATACAAATACAACTTACCAGAATCTGTGGGATGCAATGAAAGCAGTCCTCAGAGGGAAATTAATTGCAGTGAATTCCCACATCCAGAAAATGGAACGAACACAAATAAACAATCTGATGTTACACCTCAAACATCCAAAAAAAGAAGAACAAGCCCAACCCAAATCCAAAAGAAGGGAGGAAATTGTAAAGGTCAGAGCAGAAATCAATGCAATTGAGACTCAGAAAACAATACAAAGAATCAACAAATCAAAGAGCTGGTTCTTTGAAAGCATAAATAAAATTGTTAAGCTGCTAGCAAACCTTATTTAAAAAAGGAAAGAGAAAACTCAAATCCATGCAATAAGGAATGAAAAGGGTGAAATCACTACAGACCCTGTGGAAATAAAGAACATGATCAATACCTACTTCAAAAATCTTTACTCTCATAGGTTCAATAACACAGAAGAAATGGACAGATTTCTAGAAACATATCAATTACCAAAACTGGATCAAGAAGATGTAAAACTACTGAATAACCCAATTTCAGTTAAGGAAATTGGAAATGTAATTAGAACCTTACCAACCAAGAAAAGTCCAGGTCCTGATGGATTCAGAGCTGAGTTCTACAAGAAATTCAAAGAAGACTTAATGCCAACACTCCTCAAAGTCTTCAGTGAAATCAAAATGGAAGCAAGTCTCCCTAAATCATTCTTAGAAGCAAGTATTACCCTAATACCAAAACCAGAAAAAGACCCAACCAAAAAAGAGAACTACAGGCCAATCTCCCTAATGAACATCGATGCAAATATCCTCAATAAAATACTGGCAAACAGAATCCAGCAAGTCATCAAGAAGATTATACACCATGACCAAGTGGGATTCATCCCAGGAATACAAGGATGGTACAACATACGCAAATCAATAAATGTAATACACCATATCAATAGAGCCAAAGATAAGAATCACATGATCATTTCAATAGATGCAGAAAAAGTTTTTGAAAAATTCCAACACTCATTGACGATAACCCTTCAGAAAATCAGAATAAATGGTCTTTACCTCAATCTGATAAAAGCCATTTATAACAAACCAACAACCAGCATCACATTAAATGGTCAAAAACTGAAAGCTTTCACTCTAAAATGGGGAACAAGACAAGGACATCCATTATCACCACTTCTATTCAATATAGTGCTGGAAACATTAGCCAGAGCAATTAGACAAGAGAAAGAAATAAAAGGAATAAGGATAGGAAAAGAAGAAGTTAAATTATCACTATTTACAGATGACATGATACTCTACATAGAAGACCCCCAAAACTCCATTGGAAGACTTCTAGATGTCATAACTAATTCAGTAATGTAGTTGAATAGCATTTCTGTACACAAACAATGAACTTACTGAGAGAGAAATAAGAGAAACTACACCCTTCACAATAGCATCCCAAAAAATGAAATACTTAGGAATCAACCAAACAAAGGAAGCAAAAGATCTATTCAATGAAAATTACAGTACTCTGAAAAAAGAAATTGAAGAGGATCTCAGAAAAATGGAAAGACATTCCTTGTTCATGGATAGGAAAAACAAACATTGTGAAAATGGCCATTCTCCCAAAATTGTTATAGAGATTCAAGGCAATTCCCATCAAAATACCATTAGCATACCTCACAGATCTAGAGAAATCATTCTTCAAATTCATCTGGAACCAGAAGAGACCTAGAATAGCAAAGGCAATTCTGGGCAACAAGGTCAACGCAGGAAGCATTACAATCCCAGACTTGAAATTATACTACAAAGCTACTGTAATAAAATCAGCATGGTACTGGAATCAAAACAGACCTGAGGATCAGTGGAATAGACTAGAAGATACAACCCCAAGTACAAACACACTCAGCCACCTTATCTTTGATAAAGGGGCCAAAGTTGTTCATGGAAGAAAGATAGCCTCTTTAATAAAAGTGGTGCTGGAAAAATTGGCTTTCCATATGCCAAAAACTAAAACTAGACCCAAGCCTATCACCATGCACTAAACTAAAGTCAAAATGGATCAAAGATCTAAATATTAAAACAGAAACACTGTTTCTGCTAGAAACAAGATAGATAAGTCTGCTGGAAAACAAAGTAGGTAGAAATCTTGAAGACATAGGGGTAGGTGGAGAATTCATGAACAAAAATCAAGCTGTGTGGGAAACACTTCCCAGAATCAACAACTGGGATCTCATCTTATTAAAAAGTTTTTGCATGTCAAAAGAAATCTCAAACAGAGTGAAAAGAAAATCCATGAATTGGGAAAAGAGCTTAGTCAACTGCCCTTCAGACAAAGGTCTTCTATCTAGAACATATAAAGAATTTTAAAAAATCAGACTCTCGAAATTCAAAGACCCAATCCAAAAATGGGCATTTGAGATGAAAATACTCTTCTCAGATGAAGAAATACAAATGGCAACTAAATACATGAAAAAATGTTCAGTCTCATTGGTCATTAGAGAAATGCAATTTAAAACAAGTCTGAAATTCCATCTCACTCCACAAAGAATGGCCAGGATCAAGAAAACCACCAATAACTAATGCTGGAGAGGCTATGGGGAAAAAAGGAACCCTTCTCCACTGTTGGTAGGAGTATAGACTGGTACAGCCACTGTGGAAATCAGTGTGGATATTCCTCAAAAAGCTAGGATTGGAAGCCCCATTTGACCCAGCTATTCCGCTTCTGAGCACATTCCCAGAAGTGAAATCATCATACCACAGTGATATATGTGCACCCATGTTTACAGCAGCACAATTTGTAATAGCCAAACCTTGGAAACAACCCAAACGCCCATCAATTGAGGAATGGATAAAAAAAAGATGTGGTACTTTTATACAATGAAGTACTATTCAGCTATAAGGAAGGATCACATTGAGGCTTTTACAGGTAAATGGATGCAACTTAAGACCATACTCATAAGTGAAATAAATCAAACTTACATGTGTTAACACCATATCATCTCCCTAGTGTAAAAAACTAAAAGACTCAATAAGATACAAAATCCCCAATAAATATGGGGAAAGGGTAAGAAACTGCTAAAGGATAAAACAACTCAGGGAAAAGGAGAAAAGAAGGAAGGGAAAAGAAAAGTTATAAATTTTCATATATATATATATGTATATATATATATATATACACTTAAGATTGATAAGATGATTCTACTACTAATTTTATTAGTTCTTAGAACAAAACAGTCAACATTCATAGGACTGACCAATTCTGTATGCCTGTAGCTGGTAATGTGAGCAACTCTTGAAGACAACTATACCAAATAACAACCTTTGGTATCTTCCTATCACTGTGTTTAGAAAGCCATATTGTTATTGTTGTGGGCTATTACTGTTATTTATCTGTCTTTATTATTTATTGTTTTTCTTGTGCTTTGTTCAGCTATTCCCTCTAGCTCAGAAAGGATAGATGTACATGTATATGCTTATACATGCCTAGAACTATTCCTAAAGAGCTTACTAAGAACAGGTTTTATTAAGTATCAAGATATGAACAGCTACTTTGAAGAAAATGAGACATTATGGTAGCCATAGCTGATTTCTTATCTTCAGGTTCTGAAGCCCAATAATGCTTTTATTCTTTGATTTGATTTGTTTAAGTCTCTTTTCTACTATTTGATTGCAATATGCAAGAAGATATGAACAGGTTTTTTCAAGAAAACAAAGGCCATTAAGGTAGTCATTGTTGATTTCTTATTGTCTGTTTGAAGGACTGTAATGCTTTCACTCTTTTATCTGGTTTTATATTTTTTTTATTTGGATTTATTGTGTGTGAAGGTATGAACAACCATTTTGAAGAAAACAAGAGACACTAGGGTAGCCATTGTTGATTTCCTGTCATTATGTTTTGAAGACCTGTATTGCTTGCATTGTTCTGTTCTGATCTGCTTTGTTATCTTTAAAATAAAAAAAGAAGATATAAAAACTCTGAACAGATCAATAACAAGCAATAAGATTGAAATAATAATAAAAAGTCTCCTAAGAAATAAAAGCCCAGGTCTGGATGAATTTATCACTGATTCTTACCAAACCTTCAATGAAGAGCTAGCAGCAATGCTCCCCAAACTTTTCTATGAAATAGAAAGCAAAGGAATGCTTCCAAATTCATTCTGTAAAGCTATTATAACCCTGATATATAAACTAGATAAGGACTCAAAAAGAAAGAAGACTACAGACCAAAATCCTTGATGAACATAGATGTAAAAAGATCTTCAACAACAATCTTGCAAGTAGAATTCAAAAGCACATTAAAAAGATCATATACTATAATAAAATTTATATCATTCTAAGGAGGCAAAAATGGTTCAATATACCCAAATCAATAAATGTAATATGCCATAAAAATAGAACCAAGAATAAAGATCACATAATCACATGAATAGATGCATTAAAAAACTGTGACAAAATTCTTTATGATAAAAATTCTGACAAAAATATATATGAAAAGATCTTTTTATTTTTTAAATTTTTATTTATTTATTTTTGGTACCTGAGATCAAACTCAACAACCTCGTGCTTGCCAGGCAGGTGCTTACACCACTAAATTCCAAGCCCCTGAAAAGATCTCTTTTAAAACTAATAAAAACCACAGCCAGCATAATACTGAATGCATAAAACTGAAAGCATTTCCTCTAAAATTGAAGCAAGACAAGCATGTCAACTCTTACCACTCTGGTTCTATATACTATTTGAAATTTTATCAAGAGCAACTAGGCAAGAGAATGAAATGAATACAACTAGAAAAGGAAAAATAAAATTATCCCTATTTACAGACAAGAAGTTCCTACATTTAGAAGATTCTACAAGCTCCACCAGAAAGCTCTTATATCTAAGAAACAAAGTTACAGGATATAAAATTAACACATAAAAATCTATAACTTTTGTATATACCAGTAATGAACCAACTGGAGAAAGAAACCAGCAAAATAATTCCATTCATAACGGAAGAAAACTGTGTAAATGGTCTTGAAGAACTTCCTGCAAGATGGTTGAATGGTAAGCACAGAGAAACAGCCTCTCCAATATTTGGGCTGCTGACACTGGAATATAGCAGTGGAAGGAAAAGAAGGAAGAGGGAAGTGGGCCCCCAGGACACAGCAAAGATTTAAAACAAGAATTAGAGCCCACAGGAAGAGAGAAGAGAGGGAATACAGTGCAGAAGAGGGAGACGGCAAGCAGCACTTTCTCTCTGAGCCCCAACTCGTGACATGGAGAGGCAGCTCAAACCAGCAGAGACACAGAAACTAATGTTAACCCAAGAAGCCTCCATGGAGCATCCATGGCTCCAGTGGACTCTGCAGACTGCAGTAGCTGGTCAGTTATCAGGGTTCAGATGCCCCCCAGGAGAAGGTGATTGGCCAGCAGCCATTTTGAAAGGAGGCCAAATGAAGTCAGAACTCAGAGCAGCTGTAGGCTGGCCCCACCTGGTGACTCCAAGTGTCAGGGTGAGGTGCAGCTGAGTTCAAGCCAGCAGGAGGCATTCAGAGTGCTGGGGACTGAAAATTTTGGGTTCCAGCCTCATAGGCAAAAACCAGAAGCAGCCTGAACTTCAGTACAGCTAAAGCCCCAGTTTACTGGGATTATCCACCACTGCCCTAATCTTACTGCTGACTTGCTGGGATCAATCAACATAGTTCTAGGTTCTATCTCCCCCTTCTGTCAACCAGTAACACCAGAGACATGACCTGAAGTGGACTTTTTTTCTGCTTTTCTTCTTCATTTTTTAAATTTATTGGATAATTTTTTCTCTTACACAGGCATGATGATGATACATGCTTGTAATCTCAGCATTGGGAGGCTGAGGCAGGAGGATTGCCAAGGGTTCAAGGCCAGCCTGGACCACATTGTGAGTTCAGGGTAAGCCTGAACTATATAATGAGACCGTATCTCAAAAAATCAAACAAATTTTTTTCTTTTTTTAAATTGTTCTTAATTTTATATGAGTGAGAACATTGTTCTTGTTTCTGTTTCTTCCTTCTTTCTTTCTCTCCTGTCTGCTTCACCAGTTTCCAAATCTTGCATAATTTTCCTTTGTCTTCCAGCCTTGCTTCTAATCTCTTTTTCTATTTCTCTATTTTTCTCCCAGCCCCTTCTAAATTTTCTCCCCTGGGGTTAAAATCACCATATTGAGGAAATATTTACAAAACATAATTCTCTGGGTTTAGAAAGTTTTTGTTATATAACTACAAATCTTGTTAATATGATGAAAGGTGGAAAATCAATAATTACCACAGTTTGTCATTTTCTAAGCTGTGTTTGATGCTATTGTTATTACTAATTGTACTACATTAGCTAAGGTGACAGAATCAGTTGTTCTTCCTTGCATACCAAGACTGAAATTGCCTGAAGGTCATCAGCAGTGTTATAGGCTGGTGCCAAAGAACCAGGGGCTAGGTCAAACAGTAATTTCTCATCCCCAATAAACTGAAGAGGTACAATCTTGCAACAAGTTCAAAAACCAAAAGCCAGCTATACTTGGAAGATATCTCTGAGAAGTAGTCATTTCCCTACCATTCTTGATAGCAGCAATAGAAACATACCATAAACAATTTACGAGCATCAGTGCAGGAACTAAATTTTATTTATTTTATTTTATTTATTTATTTATTTGTGGCACCGGGTTTGAACTCACACTTGCCAGGCAGGTGCTTAGGCCACTGAGCTAGATCTCCAGCCCTAGGAACTAAATTTTAAAGCAATTGAACATGAGAAGACATGGGAGCAAGGTGCAACCCAATTTCCAGCTCACCAAAGGCAAATTCAGGGAGAAATGAGGTGAAACAATTCAAAAGCCCCCTACTGAGATTCCCTGAAGTGGGCACAGTGGAAATAACCAAAAACTGAATGAAGCTCTGGAAAAAATAAAATCAGAAATAATTTCTCAAATACCTCCATAGACAATGACCATAATGGAGGTCATAATTAGTGAATCTAGAGAAGATACCCATAGAAAATAGAGGAGCTCAGGAAAATGGCAGAAACCGTGAATAACAGACAGGAAAGAAATAAAATATATGAAACAGATTCAATCAGATATCCAAGAGATTAAAAATTCTATTTAAAGTACACACAATAGAATGAACCAATGTGAGGGCAGACTATCATATCTAGGAGAGAAGATCTCAGATAAGGATCTTGAAAAGAAAACAACCTCCAATCCAGATGAAGGTAACCTTCAAAACTATCTTGCAAAATTGATAGAGATAGAATACTTCCATGACAAACCATACCTGAAAAATTTCATAACCACAAAATCAGCACTCCAAAATCTTCTGAAGGACATTCTAGAAAGAGATAACGAGGCCTACAACTCTATGAACTCCAACAGGTAAGATGAGTATATAAAAAAGGGCACAAAAAATGGAACCTATACCAGGAATATAACATGAGAAGAGTAAATCAATACATATCAGTTATAGCCATCAATATAAATGGTCTCAATTCACCAATCAAAAGAAATAGGTTGGAAGAATAGATAAAGAAGGAAGATCCGACAATATACCGTATATAGGAAACACATTTAACTCAAAAAGAAATTCATACACTGAAAGTTAAAGAATGAAAAACAATACTCCATGTGACAGCAACCTGGAAAAAAAGTATAGATAACTATTCTATTGGCAGACAAAATAGACTTCAAACAAGACTAAAAGAGACAAAGAAGGTCACTACATCCTTGCAAAGGGAACAGTCCAAGAGAAAGAGATAACAATCATAAATGTAAACGCACCAAATAACAGTGCACCCAAACAAATATTTATGGACATACAAATTAAATAAGCACTAATACAATTACAATGGGGGACCTCCATACCCCATTGTCACAAATAGAGAGATCAACTAGACAAGAAAAGATCAACAAAGAAATAAAACTGAGCCAAATTTTTAAGCAAATGGACTTAGTAGCTGTCTGCAGAGTGTTTCAATCCACAGCATAAAAATACACATTCTTCTCAGCTGCACATGGAAAGTTCTCCAAAATAGACCACATTCTAGCTCATAAAACATGCTCAAGTAAGTGCAAAGGAATTTAAATTATTCCATGCATATTATCAGACCACAGTGCAATGAAAATTATCCAGAAGATTGTACACCATGACCAAGCAGGATTCATCCGAGGGAGGCAGGGATAGTTCAACATACACAGTTCAGTAAATGTAACACCACATTAACTAACAGAGCCAAGGACAAAAACCACATGATCATCTCAATAGATGCAGAAAATGAATTTAATAAAATCCAACACCCCTTCATGATAAAAACCCTGTGGAAAATTGGAATGGATGGTCTTTATCTCAATCTGACAAAAGCCATCCATGACAAATCAACAGCCAACATTATACTAAATGAACAAAAAGCAAAAACTTTCAGCCTAAAATCAGGAACAAGACAAAGATGTCCACTACCACTACTCTTATTCAGTATAGTTCTGGTAACATTAGCCAAAGCAATTAGAGAAGATAAAGAAATAAAAAGAATAATTATAAGAAACTAAGAAGTTAAATTATTGTTATTTGCAGATGATATGATGCTCTACATTCAAGATCCCAAAAACTCCAAGAAGAGACTCTCAAATTCATTTCTGGAAGTGTGCATTATGATGATGGCAAAACCAGAAAAGAACACAACTAAAAAAGATAACTACAGGTCAATTTTCCTAATGAGCATAGATGCAATATCCTCAGTACAATACTGGCACGCAGAATGCAACAAATCATTAACAAGGTTATACACCATGACCAAGTAGGATTCATCCCAGGGATATAGGAATGATTCAACATACATAAATCAATAAATGTAATATACCATATTAATAGAGCCAAGGACAAAAATCACATGATCATCTGAATAGCTACACAAAAAGCTTTTGACAAAGGGCAGCATCCACTCAGGATAACAACCCTACAGAAAACTGAAATAGATTGTCTTATCTCAATCTGATAAAAACTATCTATGACAAACCAACAGCCAATATCATACTAAATGGACAAAAACTGGAAGCTTTCACTCTAAAATAAGAAACAAGGCAAAAATGTCCACTGTCACCACTGGTATTCAATATAGTTCTGAAAACTTTATCCAAAGCACTTAGACAAGAAAAAGAAATAAAAGGAGTGACAGGAAAGGAAGAAGTTAAATTATCATTATTTTCAGATGACATGATACTCTACACAGAAGACCTCAAAAACTTCACCAAAAGATATCTAGATTTAATAAGCAAATTCAGTAGCATAGCTGAATACAAAGTCATCACTCAAAACTCAATAGACCTCCTGTAAACAACAAACTCACTGATAGAGAAATTAGGGAAACTATATCTTTCACAATAGCATCCAGATAAATTAGTTAGGAATCAATCTAACGAAGGAAGTAAAATATCTTTACATGGAAATCTACAGTGTTTTGAAAAAGGAGATCAAAGAGAATATCTGAAAATGGAAAGGTATCCCTTATTCTTGAGTGGAAAGAACCAATATAGTGAAAAAAGCCATACTCTCAAAATTGTTATATAATTTTAATGCAACCCTGATCAAAATACCAATAGCATACCTCACAGAAATAGAGAATAGCAAATGCAATTCTGGGCAATAAAGGCAAGGTAGGGGGCATCACAACTCCTGATTTGCAATTGTACTACAGAGTTACTGTGATAAAAACAGCATGGTACTGGAAAAAACACAAATCTGAAGGTCAATGAAACAGATTAGAAGATTCAGAAATGATTCCAAACACACTAAGCAACCTTATCTTTTACAAAGGAACCAAATACCTTCACTGGAAGAAAGATAACCTCTTTAATAAGTGATGCTGGGAAAACTGGTTTTCCACATGCCAAAGATGAAAACTAGATTCAAATCTCTCACTGTGCACTAAACTAAAATTGAAATGGATCAAAGATCTAAATATTAAAACAGAAACACTAAATCTGCTGGAAGAGAGAATAGATAGCACACTTGAAGATACAGGCTTAGGCAAAGAGTTTACCAGCAAAATTCCAGTCATACAAGAAATATTACAAAGAATCAACAAGTGGTGTCACATCTTATTAAAAAGCTTTGCACAGCAAAAGAAACCACTAACAGAGTAAGGAGACAACTCACTGAGTGGGAAAAAAATTTTTCCAGTTGGTTTCTCAAACATAGGACTAATATCTAATATATATAAAGAACCCAAAAAAATCTGATCCCCCCCAAATTTAAAAACCCAGTCAAAAAATGGACATCTGAAATGAATAGACACTTCTCAGATTAGTAGAAATGGAAAACAAATACATGAAAAAACCTTCAACATTTCTGGTTGAGATATGCAAATTAAAACAACACTGAGATTCCATCTCACCCCAGAAAGAATGACTATTATCAAGAAATTGAACAATAACAAATGCTGGAGTGGCCATGGGGAAAAAGGAACCCTTCTCCACTGCTTTTGGGATTGTAGATTGGTGCAACCAATGTGGAAATCAATGTGGAGATTCCTCAAAAAGCTAAAAATAGAGATTCCCATTTTACCCAGTTATTTCCCTTCTTGGTATCTTCCTGAAAGAATTAAAAGCATCATACTACAGCGATATATTTGTACCCATGTTTATAGCAGCAGTTTGTAATAGTTCAATCTTGGAAACAGCCCAAATGCTCTTCAACTGATAAATGGATAAAGTTGTGGTTTTCATACAATGGAGCACTATTCAGCTATAAAGACAGAAAAACTTAAGACATTTCTAGGTAAATGGATTTGAGCTTATACTTTTAAATGAAATAAATCAGACTCGCATGTGGAAATATCACACGGTTTCTCTCATGTAAGAAACCAGAAGTGTAAAGAAGAACCAAAATGTATAACAGGTACTGTGAAAGAGGAAGACAATGTACAAATGAGAAGGGGAACTAGGGAGCGGGAAGGGGGAAAGGAAGGAAGGAAGGAAAAAGAAAAAAAAGAATAAGAGGAAAAAATGGAAATGAATCTTTCACAAATAAGGAGAGGAAGAGGGGTTGAAAGGAAGAGAGGAAGAGCAGGGGATATAGCTCAGTGATATAAGTGACTACCTGGCAAGTGCAAGGTCCTGAGTTCGATTCCTAGTACCAAACCAGAAAAAAAAAAAAAGGAGGGAAGGGAAATGGGATAAAAGAAGAATCAAAATATATCATGTAGAGATATAAATTCTCTATGATAAGTGTTATTATTATGTATATCTAAAATAATTAATAAAACTAATTTTTTTATACAGAATCTTGTTCTGTAGTCCAAGCTGGCTTTGGACTAACTATGCAGTTTAGACTGGCCTCAAACTCACCGTAATCCTTCTACCTCAGCCTCCCAAGTGCTAGGATTACAGGCATGCACCACAATGCCTACATATAAAATTATTTTCTAATGGTCTTTGTTTTATTTTTATGATTCTGTTTCAGAAAGGTATTTGAATAGGATTAGATATTCAGGCCGTCTCCTGAGAACCCAGTATGTAGAGGTCATTTCCAGAACTTCTAATGCTGTGTTAGACAACAGAAGGACCGTGTGCAAATGCTCTTTGTTTTATTGACATGATTTTATTTTGGAAAGGTATTTAGATAACACTGGATACTCCAGAGAAAGAATGATATATCAGAACTGCTTTCATGTCTCAGTTATTGTTCTATACCAAACTTATAAGTACATTGTCTGTTGTATAACTCAAAGATTAATGGCATAAATTTGTCCCAGTTGAGATGATTCATTACACTTGCCTAGTCTAGCCTATGTGCAGAATTTCCTCAGCTCATGTATAATGTTGGGGTGCTGGGGTGCCATAGAGACTCATAAGAGCTCAGTAAGACCCTCATTCACAATTGCAATTAAAAACCACAGGCCTGCATATAAATATAGGTATATAGAGGAATGTTTTTATTTATTTATTTTGTAGTGCTGGTGATTGACCCCAGGGTCTTTTCACTGAGCTATATACTCATACAATTTTTTTTGGAGACATGGTCTTTCTAATTTACCCTGGGGATGAACTTGAGTTCCTCATGTCTCATCTTCCCAGAGTGCTAGGAAGAAGCATACTTTTCTAGTGATCTTTTCCTTGGTGAACCTTCCTCGAGCAAAAGGATACTGGTAGATGTTGGCCTTAAACCTTCACTTACCTCATTCACTCTGAAGACAGTGATGATGAATGCAGCATTGATTGGAGGAAATGTGCCAAGAGTGATGGATGCCCTCCCTACCATCCACCATCACTTCTTCTCATCACATTTTCCAGCAAGTTTGAAGGAATAGGAGTAAAAAGATACCAAGAAGTGTGAAAAAGAGGAGGAAACTACTACTGTAGCTGGACACACAGATTTCTTTTACCACACTAATTCTCCAGTCTTTTTCTGAGGTGGTATGTGTTGAAATGTAGCCACATCTACTGGAAAGTGAGGAAAGGAATTGTGGCTAATTGTGACATCAGAGAGTGAGGAATTGTTCGTAGTTTTGTGAAGACTGATGTCTAAGCTAAAGCAAAAGGGTGAGAATACACATGAATAACAGCAGGCAATTGAAAAGTACTTTGGGGAACTTGTCTCTTAAGTATTTAGAAACATTTTTCTGGGATGTACCCTCTCTAGCTCTATCTCTTCAGGGTCATGTGTTATGCCATATGGGTGGAACAAAGGGCAGGTGGAACATCAGCCATTGCAGCACAGGGAAGATGTCCTGAAGGAGTTTCAGTTCTCGATGTGAAGTGGTGTCACAAGAAAGAAAATCCCAACCCTAGAAACCCCCACAAGGATACAGGAGCCACTGCATTGGATTGAATCACTTTATTATTTCTGCTGAACTAGAGAATCATACAAACACATCTGCACAGCACAGTTCAGGCAACCATTCTCTGCTCCTCTCAGAGTTGGTCATTCTTTCACCATGGGCTTTCCCAGTCAGGACATATTCAAACATGCTGAATACATGACCTGCACCAAACTGCCCATAAATACACTGTGGTAAATCCAGCCCCTGTTGCCTTTGAATAGGATGGAGGCAGAAAAGGAGGGAGGAGGGTGATCAAAATTAATAGAATCAATCGATTGGTAAGGGTAAGCTTGGAGAGGGTGATTTCCTTCTTCTCTAATTGTTTAGAGAAAACTCTATTGACTAGTGGAAGGAAGATACCTTCCCGATGGATGATACTTTTCTGCTAGACTTTTGGTGCCATATTATTTATAGTATGAGGAATAAATTCTTGAGTTTCATTGTTCCATTGACAGGTGATAATAACATAACCATGCATGTAAGTAGATTCATATTCACACTCTGGCATATCAGTTCCTCGTATTAACTTACAAAACACCCCCTTTACTTCTTTGTCACTTATCTTACATCTGTCAGTTCCATCCGTGCATCGCACTGCATCGGTGTCATAACAGGTCTGTTTCAACAACTCATAAGACGTTTGAAGGAAGTAATGGTTGTTCACACACTTCAACTTATAATGAACATTTTTATATTTAATTTCTGCATCACAGTAATCAGGCTCATCCAAAGGTCTCCAATCTTCTTCAGTAAGGACTTTTTCTTCAATTTTTATTTTGGAAGGTGGTCTTGTAGGCCCTGTACCATAAAGTTCATACATATAATTTTCAAACTCTTCCTGTGTAAAATTTGGTAAAAGGTAGAAATTTGAGAATGTCCCTTGAAGCTGCACTGGTAGTAGCAGCAGCAGGAACAGCAGAGGCACTGGGTGCTTGTTGAACAGAATTTGCATCCTTTCTCTGTGGTGACAAAAGAGATAAAGAGAAACGTTCTGTTGTGGTAAAATGCATCTTTCTGTTTCCTGTGCAAGGCCCATTTCTACCACCCATTCCTGTTCTGTACTCTTAAAACTTTGGGCCATTTGAAAATCATTAACCTTGATAGTTTAGGAATTAAATAGCTCATATATTGACAATAAAATACCTCTATCAGGTGTGTTAGTCCTGAAAACAGTAGATGGGGAAGGGAAGATGGAAGGAGAAGGAGGGAGGGAGGAAGGGAGGAAGGGAAAGAGAGAGAGGCTGGGAGGGAACAAGGGGTGTGTAAGGGAAAGCAAGAGAAATGAAAGGAGGGAAGCGGGTAAAGAGAAAAGAAAGGGAAGAAGAGTGATGAAAGAAGAGGAACAGTGCAGGACGATAGGAAAAAGGAGATCGAGACCTCAGTGGGGGAGACAAAGGACAAATGTGCTCCTTTCATTTGGAATACATACATCTTATCCCACCTTAGGAGTTAATGATTTGCAGAGCAAAGAACTGTAAGTGACCCATCCTCCCCTTCTGGACATCCTGCTGTGATGAGGGAAATTCTTCAGCTTATAAGTTACTTTTTCTTATTGCTAACATCGGGTCACAGAGGTTCATAGAAGCCAAGTGAATGCCATGCCGGTTGTCTTCCAGTCCTGCTTTTACCCCTCCTTCATTGCCTGGAACTGATCCATTTTGCAGCTCCTCCTGCCTAGTCTTACCACTTACCGTACCTCTGCCACTAAAGTGAGTCATTCACCTTCTGATTTTTATTTCTCTCAAGTAGATTCATGGTTTTTGTTATAACTGAGTTTTTGCATCCCTAAGCTTTCTTCATCTGCAGTTACGATGACCTCATCATGGGAGATTTCACAGTCATGACATTACTTTTTTGCTCACTGTGTCTCCATGTGTATTCACTGTTTGGCAGGCTGCCTGATGTTTTCTCAGGATAGTACTTTACATGTTTTTGAACAAGTATTTTTGTTATAAATCTGTAATGCTAAAGAGATGACATACATTTCAAAATAAACAGAAAAAGATATGTATTACTTTGGTACATATTAATGATGTATGTTATGCTGTCCTGTAATGATGATCAAGGATTTTTAAAAGACTTTTCTCACAGGACCTAAGTAGCACTAATGTATATCCAAGGATATTCTTTCCAATTGATTAAACAAACATCAGGGCATAGTCTATTCTTTAGTAGAAAGTATCATCTTTTGTAGATGATTTCTGGGACTATTCTATTCCTATTCTAAATCTCACTGTTTCTTACTCATTCTCTCAGGAGTCTTTTCTCTCACAGAAATATGATTGCCTACAGGGCCTGTCTTTGCCTGTGACCTCCTTACTTCATTCAGTGTAGAGTGTATTCTTCAGAGAACAAATATTTCAAGGACCAAGCTTAGTAAATTCTGATACTGGGACTATTAACCTGCAATGAGAGGAGTTAGGAAAGAATGAACTTGGGAAGCTCATAAATTCACTGTTAAAGTCCACTGAAAACTTAAATAATAGTAATATAGATAACACAATGAGCAGTTACACATACTATGCTAAGGATTTTGTATATATTATTTTCACAATCTAAACTACCAGAGAATGAAAATGTTAGTTCTTACTGTTAGCATTTCCTTCTTCTTGAGTAATCTTAACAATTTAACCTAAAAACCCTGGTCTACATGTGATGGAGCTGGAGGTGGCCAATTTTTAGCTTTGGATTCCAATCTTGTAGATAGGAAAGTATAAAAATTACAGAGATTGAAAAAAGGTGGATGGTGGTGGCACATATGGCAAAGCAGAGACAATTGAAAGTTGAATACAGGAACACAGAGAATGGGACAGAAAATAAGAACTAGTCTAAAGTAGACACCGCTTGAACACACTTGTGCAACTGTGCCCATCACCCATTCCTCCATTCCTGCTTTCACACTCTCATCAGTGCCTCTCAGGGAGTGTTCTCAGGAGAGTGGCCCCAATGTGACAGCCAGAGGGCTCAGCACACATCCCCACAATATGAATGTGGAGACTCTGCAGCATCTTAACCTGCAAAGAACAAGGTCAGGACACGCATGACGGCAGAGTCCAAGGTCCTCTGGCCCTGTCCTTTGTACCTATTAAGGATATACCCAGGGAGTTTTTAATAGACAATATTTGTAGTACCTTACCTGGAATCTCTACAATTCTTGCAAAGCTCATTGCTGGTGAGAGTATAAGCTGGGCAACCACGCAACACTGACCACAAAGAATTTGTTATAATTCTTTTGAGAAAAAAAGGTGGCAGATAATTAAAGTTTAAAAGCTGGATGCTTCTTTCAGAGTCTTTTAATATCTACAGTTCTAAGATGAAGACATAATAAGAGGGACTTGAGTAATTTATATAGAAAAATGGCAAATATATTAAGAAAGAGAATTTTGGAAATATAAATGCCCAATAATATGCAAAGATTAAATTGAGTCTGATATGTTCATAACTAATAATAATCAATACTAATAATTGTGATGAGAGCTAATATTTATTCAGACAGTTATGAGTATGTGTTCATGAAATTATATTTACTTTGAATGGATTACTTACTTGAGTCTATAGGTATATTAATCAATGGAATTTTAGAGAGATAGAGTCTTTTGTGATATAGAAGTAGGACTATCTAGTTGATAGAGAACACATTACCTTAACTCAAACACATTACCTTAAACAAAAAAAGAGGGATAAATTGACTCACAGCAGACAGAAGTCCAAGAAGGACAGCAGGAAGGAGAAATCCAATTCTTCACCTTACTGTCTCCCACACCACTCTGTGTGATATAAGCTTTGCTCTTATGTAAGGATGCTCTACTTAATGGCAGAGCCAATCATTGGCACACTTGTAGCCTTATATTGAGGGTCATAGTGGGAAGTGTCATCCTCTCCCATCTTCATCCACCATAGAAAACAACTCTTCTGATTGGCCTTCCTTCTGTCTCATGATAAATCCCAGGATGTGCGGTCCTTTGATTGGTCAACCTGAAACACATGTTTTCATGGAGAAGTAAAGGTAAACCCACACAGCTAAAACCCCAGCAGAATCTCAACTGGTGTCAGAAGGGTTGTTCTCCAGCACATAAAAAGGAATTGACACTATTTGTACCAATGACTGGAGAAAAATCAAAACACTAAACTCTAATTCATAGTCTCAATTAACAAAAATATAGGTGATATAGGAGAGAAAAGGACAAATAAAATCTTAAGACATTGTTTCTTCTGACTAATTTCTTATATTTAAAGCTGTCAATTTTAAAAATGTGAAAAGGACGATAACATATAATTCAAGAAATAAACCCCAGATCTGGATCGGGCATATTCTCAAATATTAAGTGCTAATTTCCTAGAACCTCACAATTTGATCCAGTGACCTCCCACTTTTCATCAGCATCAGGAAAGGTTGATTTCTTAGTTTGAGTGGTTGAACACATATTATAAGCCTCTTTTCTTAGAACTAGACCAACCTTTCTGAGTAAATCCTAGAATCCATGTTGTTAAATTTAGTAAGAAAAGTCTAGGTTTGAGCCATCTTTAAATTTATAATTTGAAAAATATTTTGATGCAATGTTTATGTCAGAACTTCACATTCATAATCTAATTAAGAATTGAGTCAGGCTGAGAAAACCTGGTAGAAAATGTTATCCTAGTGGTTAACAAGGAGGTTGGTGGGCTCAGTGACACTGTCATATCATTGACATCAAGACATTTCCTCCCCAAAGGCCACACTAACCCTTGCGTGTCAGAGCTTGCAACAGCACACAAACGAGTTTCTCAGTAATTAAAAATCAACCTTCCAAAGTTACAAATAGAGTCATTTTTCATGTCTTACTTTAAAAATGTGGAATGAAGCCAACTCTGGGATCACAGAAATCCCTTCACAGCTAAAGTTTTCTGCAAATTTATTTTTATTTCTATGCTGTTTAACCTTTTATACTGTATAATTCCACCACATTTTAAAAGATGTCATTAGGTAGATATCTGCTATATTTTTTCCTGTGAGTTGATGTGAAATTAGAAGACATAGGCTTTAATTCAACTCTTAGTTTTGTTTCATTTCATATTTCAGTCTCTCTCTGATGTCAGAGATAAAATAAAGATTCAATACTGAATCTTTGAGGTTAGAAATTCTGATAGATTTTACCCGAGAAAAGGATAATACATATGATAAGATAATGAACTCCATGTAAAGAAAGAAAAACATAAATCCCCATATTCAGACCACACACAACACACAAATATATGTTTCTTATTTTATTTGGCTTAGACATAAAGATAATTAAAAGATCTTTTTCATAATTTTGGAGTAAGAAGAATCCTTAATGAATAAGATGAAAGAATTTAGGCATAAAAGAAATTATTGGAACACTAGACTACACATACAAAGACTGAATTACATACCTCTCTGCATAAAAACACAACACCACACCAAACATAAATGACAAAAATAATAGCAAGAGCACATGTGGTGGTGCATGCCTATAATCCCCCAGCACTTGGGAGGCTGAGTCAGGAGGACTGCAGTGAGCTCCAGGCAGGCCAGCCTGAAATGCATAGTGAAACCCTGTCTCATAAAAAGAAAAAAAAGAGGCAAAAACAGAAAAAATAAAAATCAAAGACCAATATCCACCTACAAAAATAAATAAATGGATGAATAGATAAATAATTGACATTATATAAACTGTGCATCATTTACTTCTCAAGTTCACACCTAGCTATAGAATGAAAGATACATTGTGTTATTTTCCTTTACTAAATCCAGCATATCTGCTTCCAAATCATCATTATCAAGGATGACAGCAAAATTTACCTCATTTATTACTGCAGATCTCCCCTATCTTTCCTATACAATGCAAAGATTCTGGGAGTGTGAATGTGTCCTAGAAAACAGAAAGTTCGGTTTTTTAATGATGTCAGTGGCCATCATTATTGTTTCCCCTTTGTTAAAATTTTTCACTTTTTAATTGGATTAATTGGTTTCATTTTGGCAGGTTCATACATACACAGAACATACTTTGATCATATTCACCACCCTTCATCCCCTTGCCAGCCCTTCCCCCTAGTTTGACCTTTCAGAGTGGAGGTTAAACATGTATAATATATCTCATTTACATCTTCCCCTCTATTAGCTGCCTTTCATTTCTTCCCCTTTCATCTTCTTACCTTTCCCTTGTCTAGTAACAGCATGCCTTCTACTTTCTTGTCATCTTTTTTAGGTTCCACATTATAGAACAAACAGTATTTGTCTGCGTCTGGGTTATTTCAGTCAATAAGATGGTCTACACAACTATTCATTTTCTGCAAATGACAGAATTTTTTCTTTCTTGTGGCTGAATAATACTTCATTATATATTTGTACCACATTATCTTTATCCATTCATCTCTTGACAGTCACCTTGTCTGGTTCCTTATATGTGGTATTGGGGGTTGTACTGCAGTAGATATACTTATGCAGGAATCCCTAAGAACAGAGACTTTAATTCCTTTGGGCAGAAGAGGAGTGGTACAGCTGGATGAAATTGTAGCTCTATCTTTAATTTTTTGAAGAATCTTTCTCCTGATACTAATTTACATTCCCACCAGGAAAAAAAGGAGGTTCCTTTCTCCGCCACATCCTTGCCAGCATTTATGGTTTTATGTATTTGAAGGTAGCTATTCTGGGTGGGGTGAGATAGAATCCCAATTTAGTTTTGATTTGCATTTCCCTGCTGGCTAAACATGCTGAACATATTTTTTGGCCAATAGTGCTTCTTCTTTTGAGAAAAGTCTGTTCAATCCATTTGCCGATTTATTGACTGGAACGTTTGATTTTTTTGGTGTTAAGTGTTTTTATGTATTCTGGATATTAACTGTCTGCTGCAAAAGTAGCTGGCAAAGATTTTCTCCAGCTATGCAGGTTGTGTCTTTTATTTATTAATTATTTCCCTTGTGGTTCAGCAATGTTTCAATTTGAGGTAATACCACTTGCTGATTCATGCTGTTATTTCCTATGACACTGAAGACTACTCAGGCACTCTTCACCACACTTATGGTCTCAAGTGTCGCACGATGCTATCTTTTAGCAATTTCAAAGTTTTGGGTGTTATAGTTGGTTCTTTGATCCATTCTGAATTGATTTTTGTATAGAGTTGAGAGATAAAGATCTAGTTTCAATCTTCTGCAAGTAGATATCCAGTTTTTCCAGGATCATTTGTTAAGGAGGCTGTCTTTTCTAAAATGTATATTTTGTCTCCTTTGTCAGCTGTAGTTATGAGGTTTTGTCTTTTGTGTTCTCTACTCTATCTCATTGATCTACACATTATTTTTATGCTATTTTGTTACTATGGCTTTGTAGTATATTTTGAAATTGGGAGGGCTGGGGATTTAGCTCGATGGCATAAGCACCTGCCTGGCAAGCGTGTGGTCAAAAGTTCAATCCCTGGTACTACAAAAAAAGAAAGAAAGAAAGAAAGAAAGAAAGAAAGAAAGAAAGAAAGAAAGAAAGAAAGAAAGAAAGGAAAATTTGGGCATGGCAATGCCTCCAGTCTTGCTTTTTTTGTTTTAGGATTGCTTTGGCTATTCTGGGTCTTTTGTATTTCCATATTAATTTTAAATTTTTTCCCAGTTCTGTGAAGAATGTCACTGGTTTTTTTCTCCTTGGGGACTGCACTGAATCTGAAGATCACTTTTAGTAATGTAGCTTATGGGGCAATATTAATTCTCCCAATCCCAGAGCATGGGAGATATTTTCATCTTCTGATGTCTTCTTCAATTTCTTTCTTTAGGGTTTGAAATTTTCATTATAGAGGTCTTTCAATTTCTTGGTTAGATCGATCCCTAAATATTTTAGATTTTTGACGCTAAAGCAGATGGAATTGTTTTCCTGATTTTTTTCAGTTTGGCCATTATTAATGTAATGTATAGCTACTGATTTTTAAATGTTGGTTTTATATCCTACTACTTTGCTAAATCCATTTGTCAGTTCTAAAGGTCTTTTGGTAGTCTTTAGGGTTTTCTAAGTATAGGATCATAACATCTGCAAACCAGTATGATTTGACTTCTTCCTTTTCTATTTGCATCCCACTTTTTTCCCTCTTGCCTAATTGCTCTAACTAAAATTTCAAGAACTATCTTGAATAAGAGTGGTGAGAGGAACTTCCTTGCTTCATTTCTGATTTGGGAGGAAATGCTTTCCATTTTTCTCCAATCAGAATACTTTGGTTGTAGGTTTGTTGGCTTTTACTATATTGAGGGATGCTTCTTCAATGCCCAGTTTTGTTAGGGCTTTTAACATGAAGGGGTGTTGATTTTTTCTTCATCAATCGAGACACATGACTTTTATCCTTGATTCTATTTATATGATGTGTTATGTTTATTTATTTGTATATGTTGAACTATCCTTTTACTCTCTAGAATGAAACTAACTTGATCATTAAGGATTTTTGCATCTACATGCATGAAGGATATTAAGCTGTAATTTTTTGGCTGTTTCTTGTCTTTGTAATTTTGCCTAAATTATACCCATATAATAGTCAAACTACTGCAAACTATATACTTTGCTTTATTCTTTCTCCTTCAATCTGAAATGTCATTGTCAAATTAATCTTCACATATTACTTACCACAAATCTTCAAATTACCTTTCATTATTCTTGTATTGGTTTCCTATTGTTGCTGTTAACAAATTTCCACAAACTTAAAACAACAAAGATTTATTCTCTTACAGTTCTGGAGGTTCGAAGTCTGAAATTAATTTCACTGGGTCAAGATCAAGGGGTTAGAAACATTTTGCTTCCTTTACAAATTTAGGGACAATCAGAATTCTTTGTTTTGGTTTGTTTACATTTTCTGATTTCTAGACCTGTATTCCTCTACTTGTGGCTACTTCCTCCGTCTTCAAAGCCAGCTTTGTAGCATCCTTCTTCAGTCTGTCACCTTGCCTTCTTCTGCTACAGTCAAGTCTCTGTTACGTTGCTTGTATTTAAGAACAACCCAGATAATCTCTACATCCACAAGATTCTTAATTTAATTCTATCTGCATAGTCTTTCTTGCCATACTTTCTAACATTCATCAGTTCTGAGAACGAGGACCTCAAAATCTTTTGAGATCTACCACAATCCTGTAGGAAAAAAACATATAAATTATTTACCCCAGTACTCAAAATTTTCTACCATCTCTCTACAACCATAGTTCCATTTTTTTCTATTCACGTATTTCTTCTAGTTCCTAGTATCTTTTTCTTCCTCTGTTCTTCCTTAGTTATTATAGTAGGTCATCTATCAAGTTGAAGATTTTAAATTTTGTTTCACAAGAGCCTGAAGTGAGTGCTTTAGACAGATATATTCCTCTCATAAGATACTGTTGTTCCAATACTTTCATAGTGAAGGTACATTTCTTTTATTTATGCCTTAGCTCTACAGTAAATGACACAGTGCCTTGCGTAAAGAAGTTTCTCAATTGCTTGCCTGAAAATATCTTCTACTTATTAACCACTTGATTACTACTCTGCCCTCCTAATAGGCCATCTCCCAGGGATCACATTACATTTATTTTCCCTAAATTAACTGCCTAATCAAGCACTCTAGGTTTACTGAGCATGCTTTCCAACTTTCATAATTTATGGGCAGATGAATGACATAAGGAATAAAACACAATTTTTAAAACGTAAGGACAGATTTTTGAGCTGTCAGGTTAAATCAATATGATTTTCCATACATTAGGTGAAGTTTGTTGGCATTATCAGACCGCACAGTAATCAGACACTAAAGGAAGCCGTGTGGAAAAGGACACATGAACTTGAGTGTTACAGAACCTGAAAGGAAAACAGAATACAGAAGCCAAGCATATGGGAGCAATGTAATGAGAATACAATTTATTCAAGAGAACAGAATGTAGAAGTCATTTGAGGGGAAGAAGGAAACAATGTAAGGACAGAAGTGAGGGTAGCTGTGCTGGGCATTGCTTGTTCAGTAGCTTATCCTTCCAGCTGCCCCCACATTCCCCTCCTCTTTCCTCTTCTAAAAGGCCCTGTTTCCTGCACCCCAGCAGGGCCATTTAATTTGACAGGTTACAGCACTCAGTCCACATTCTCTTGTACAGAACATGAAGTTTCTGAGACAG
>RJWT010005916.1:0-30061 GCA_004365215.1 Cuniculus paca | reverse complement strand
GCATTCAGGCTGGCCTTGAACTGACTATGTAGCCTGGACTGGCCTCAAACTCCTGGTGATCCTCTTGTCTCAGCCTCCCATATGCTGGGATTATAGGTGTACACCACCATGCCTGGTGCCAAACTTTTAACTACATATTTATTTTGTGAGGGGGGGACTCTTTTGTGCTGCTTTCTCTCTCTCTCTCTCTCTCTTTTTTTTTTTTGCGGCACTGGGGATTGAACTCATGGCCTGATGCTTGCCAGGCAGGCACTTAGGCCACTGAGCTAGATCCCAGGCCTTTGTCTTTTTGAGACAGGGTCTCACTGTGTTATTCAGGCTGGCCTTGAGCTCACTTTGTAGCCCAGGCTGGCCTCAAACTCACAGCGATCTTCCTGCCTCAGCCTTCTGAGTCCTGGGATTACAGGCATGAGCCACCATGCCCAGCCAAAAGGGACAATCTTGACCCTGCAGGGGCCGCAGAGAAGTGGTGTGGAGGGCAGGGGGAAGGAAGTGTGAAGCAAACTGGGAACTCGTGTGGGAACTGACTTCCTCCTGAAAAGCCTGGGCATCCTTCTCTGCCAACTTCAGGACCAGTCTCTTGACATATTCTACTCAGAGCAGAGCCTGCTCGTAGACCGGAGAACACACACGGGCCCCTCACAGAGACCTGTCTGGTGACAGATTTCTTCTGCAAACCCTGGCAGCCTGCATGGCCAGTGGCAGAGTGTAGAGACTGTTCTCGCCGTCTCCCTGGAGTCCCTCTGTAGACGCAGGTGCGCGTCAGCGCCTGCTCTAATTTTATCCTCGGTTGATGGAAGAGACTAACTGAGCAGCAGGGAGGCTGCTATTTTGGGTCTCTCCAAGGCTCTGGGTTATATAAAGCCTATTGCCGTGACCTGCATTGCTTTGAGGCTGTGCCTCACTCTCTTTCGCGTTCTGTCACAATATGTCATCAGCTCAGACATACACACACACACACACACACACACACACACACACACGTCCCGTGGGGACGGAGAAGGGAGGTGTGTGCTGCAGGAGATGTGTGTATGTTTTCCTGCCAGCTCACTGAAGGACAAGCCTGCATATGCTCCTGGGCGGGAGCATTGTACGTGAAGGAGGTTTGTTCTGGAAGGAAATGGAAAGAGCTTTCTGTGGGAGGAACGTGAGGGTTTGTGCTTTGAGCTTTAGGACGTGTGTTTCGGAGCTGCTGTTGTGAGTCTGCTGTTGGCATGGCGATAAGAGCAACTTCTATTTCAGTAACTCTTTTCATTTTAAAGGAACCCAAGGGGTTCATAAATTATACACAAATGGCTCTGCCTTTGAATGGCAGGAATTTTTCATCTGAAACCAGGTGCGGCAGCCACAGGAGCAAGCATGATGGTCTGAATTTAGGGGTGCTGGATGACAGAAGCTGGTATTTCCTACATTATGGGGGCAGATCTCAGCTGGAAATTTTCTCCATATGGATCAAAACACCCTCATGGTTTTGTTTGTTTTGTTGGGACAGAATCTCATTATGGCTGGGTATGGTGGTACATGCCTATGATCCCAGCATTTGGGAGGCTGAGGCAGGAAAATTGCTGCAAGTTCGAGGCCAGCCTGGGCTACATAGTGAGCTCAAGGCCAGCCTGAACTGCATAGTGAAACCCTGTCTCAAAAAAACCAAAACAAACAAACAAAAAAAACAAAGCAAAAAAGCATCTCATTATGTAGTTGAGTCTGGCCTTGAACTCACGATGTGGTAAAGACTGGCCTCAAACTTGTGGCAATCCTGCCCCAGCCTCCCCAATGTTCAGACTTCAGTCATGTGCCACCACACCTGGCAAAACACCCTCATGTTGCTGATATTTCAATTAAAGTTATGTGCTTACTTGATTTAATCATGTATAGCATCTAATTTATTTTCGTGTCTCCTCGCATTGAATCTTAATATTTTTAGCTATGTAAATTTTGATAAATGAACATATAACAGAATGAAAATATACCATGGCTCATTAGTCTGTGAATTTGAATAATAGGCTTCTCAAAACATATTTCATTCCTGCAGAGTAAGAGTAGCAGCTCACTGAGCTTATCGCCCAGATATGTGTCCTGTCTCCCCATTACCAGCAGGAGAAGGGACAAGTCCTATACCCAGTGAGCTATGTGCCTCCCGTGTATACTGTCCAGTGTACACACCGACTGACGTGACTGAACCGGTAAGGCTCTGCCCCGGGGAGTGACGGTTGGCAGTGTACACCTTGGCTCGTGGAGCTGCTGGAATGCGAGGCCTGAGGCTGGCACTCATGGTGCTGATTCAGATCCCGGCAGTCACAGCGGGTGGGTTTCCTGTAACTAGTAACCTGACTGAGGTGCTGTTTCCCAGCTGCTCTTTGAAAGCCACTGATGACCTGTGTCTTTCACTGGTCAAAGCGCTTCTAAGGGATTTGAGGGAGAAAAACCGGGGAGCTCTTCGTGAAGATGATCAGAAGAGTCCTGTGGGAGGCTGAGGGGAGATGGCTCCGTAGAGAGGCTGCAGAAAGGAGCTGCTGAAGGAAGAAGGAAAAGGGAAATGAACCAGTCAAGGTCGGGGCTTCTCAGGGCCAGAGAGGGAAATGAAGCCAGGCACAAAGAAGACATGGATGAGTCACTGTGCATTTATTAATAATTGACTTCAGCTGAATCTTCCTCACCCCTCGCCCTAGCTGGGGGTGGGTGCTCACCATTTGGGCTCCTTGGTGGTCTGCTTGCTGCCTTCTAGTCCCCATCCACCCTACTCTCAGCCCCCTTCACAAACACAAATCTGCTCCTTATACTGGAGAGACCTCCTTGGTGGCTCTTGCCTTCTCTCTTGGGGGAACACCCCAATGCTCTGGCAGGCAGACAAAGCCCTCTGAGATCTGTGGTCTGCTTATGACCTCTCTGACTCAGTTTCCACTGCAGCCCTCCTGCTCTTCCCTCTGTGGACCACCCCCTCTCCAGCCACTCCTCGGCGCCTTGAGTTGAGTGTCCTAAACTGGATTGTCTCGTGTGTGTTTGCATGGATTGTTCTTTCTGCCTGGAATGCCTTTCCTCCCCTATCCCCCAAATCCCTAAGCCTCATTAAGGCTCAGCTCAAGCAAGTTCTGTTAGCCTCTCCCACCTGAATCGTGCACCTCTCCCCTGGCATCCTGCGTACCTCTGCTGGAAGCTTAAATGCTCTGTGTCTGTCCTGCCTAGACTGTGGGCTTCCAGAGTACAAGGACTGTGTAATTTCTCACCCAGCCCACTGCTCAGGCTGCCTCAAGTGTTTGTTGAATGAATGACTACATTTGGACAGAAGCCACACAACTAAAGCTTTCTCCAATGTCATGAGAGATAGGGTTTGTGGGAAATGTCAGTGAAGTTGAAGAGCAAAGACTGGGACCTGGGAAATCTGACTGTAAATAAAAGTCCTAGGCCACAACCATCTATCTCGAAAGCCAACACTAAGGGAGCCCAGCACAGACCAGGGCTGCTCTGCTCTACCAGCCTGTCACACAGGTAGGACTGTTGGTGACACCCGTACCAACATGATGATAGTTACCAGCAATCAGCATCTTCCCTGCTGTCTAATGCAGAGTCTGCCAATTCTGAACCACATCCCACTGACATCTGTGGGAGTTGGGAGGGTACCCACATGGACCGCAGTGTCCTTCTTGGAGGGCCAGTGGCCTCCATCAAGGTCTTTCTCCTGGTCCCATCAAGGAACTGCCAAGCCAGCTGAGGCTACCATGACCAGAACCTCACAGCTCTATCACACTGGACTGACTGCTTCCTCTCCCTGGTGAATTTGGCCTCAAGGATTTGGGTACAGGAGACAATTCAGTATTCTGAGCACCTAATTGACCGAATTAGATAAGGCCACTTTGGGTCATGCCGTCTAGCTCAGCAATCTTTTTTTTTTTTTTTTTTTTTTGCAGCACCAGGGATTGAACTCACGACCTTGTGCTTGCCAGGAAGGCACTTAGACCGCTGAGTTAGATCCCTGGCCCTTGTCTTTTTGAGACAGGGTCTCACTATGCCATTCAGGCTGGCCTTGAGCTCACTTTGTAGCCCAGGCTGGTTGCGAACTCACAATGATCTGCCTGTCTCAGCCTCCCAAGTGCTGGGATTACAGGCGTGCGCCACCACACCTGGCTCAGCAATCTTGGTGGTAGCTGATACTGGTGTTTTTGAGGAAAGAGACAGGACTGAAGGAGGTCTCACACTATAAACAGTTCCAATTCAGTGTGAAAAAGCTATTAAATTCCTGATATAGCCTTCATATAGGAAATAATTTTTTAATAAGATGGCTAACCACCCTTATTTCATCTGTTTTAATATTTGCATTTTCAAGGGCTGGGGATTTAGCTCAGTGGTGTAAATGCCTGCCTGGCAAGTGTGAAGTCGTGAGTTCAAATTCTGATGCCACCAAAAAAAAAATTGCATTTTCATTTTTTGGGTTTTATTGAAATAGGGCCAATTTTTCTGTGCTTTCGTGTCATCATTTCTCCAAATGTTTTGATGTTATGTTGAAAATGAAATTAAATTAAATACTGCTCTTCCAAAGGCCAAGTGCACACATGTACATGCACACACATGTTTTTCTAAATCTTCTGTCTCTTGTGCTCAGAGCTGTCCCCATGCAAAGGGAATAACAATGATATCTACCTAGGAATACACAGGTGAGGGGAGAGGTGGGAACCTAACTAGCATTTCCTGGGAAGCTTTCGGAATTTTAAGCAGTTCCTTTCTCAGGCTCATGAATCCTGACAGACACACAGCCTGCTGCGACCTAGAGGGAGTGGAGAGGCCTGTGGGGATGGAGCCTGCGACAGGAAGGGGAGATGGCTGTGCGGCCTGCTCACAGCTTTTGGACAGCGGCAGTGGTCAGGGTGGCTCCCCCACCCCGGAGGGAGATGACATGGGGTCACTTAGGGGAAAGGAGATGACAGAGACAAGGAGGAGAAGGGACTTGGTACACACACAGAGGGTGGGTATTAAAGGGATTATGTGTGTTAGGCAGTGTTATCATCACCCAGAAAGGCATGCACTGTAACTGCCAAAAAAAAAAAAATAGTAATGCATTGGAATATCACCAGGGGATGAGAACAAGTTAAAACAACATAGTCTGTGCTCAACATGTATGCTATTTCAAAATCAGTAGCACATTTGACTTTATAGGAACTGGTGAGGTAGAAACCGCACAGGATTGCACATTGTCATTTAATGTGACCTCTTTTTAATAGTCATGCTTATAATATTTATCGAGTGCTGACAACGGCATCCCTCAACTCAGGTAACCCTCACTTTAGCAGGTAAGTACTCTTAGTATCTCTGTTTTACAGAGAGGCAAATGAAGTCCAAGAGACTAACATGCCCAAGGCCATGTAGCCAGTAAATATCTGATCTAGGATCAGAACCTAGGCAGGACGACTCTGGACCCCAAACTTGTAGCTACCATTCTATACCATCTTTGTGGCTGCCAATATGCTTTGTGTGTGTGTGTGTGTGTGTGTGTGTTGTGCTGGAAAGTGCTCTAGCAGTGTGCTACAACCCTAGCTTGTGGTATGTCATTTTATTTTATTTTATTTTATCTTACATTTTGTTTTATGTATTTGCAGTAGTAGAGATTCCCAGGGCCTTGCACTCGCTACACAAAAGCGCTCTCTACCACTAAGCTACAACCCTAGCCCTTTGAGGTTTTTTGAAATTTGGAGAGAGGGTGTGGCTATGTGCCCAGGCGGGCCTTGAACTTTTGATCCTCTTGCCTCAGCCTCCTGAGTGTCTGAGGTTATGGATCTGCACCATTGTGTCTGACCTGATAACACCTCTGAAAATGGGCTGTTGGTGGCACACAAGGTGTGGACTAGATCTACGTCAAGGGATAAAAAGGAGAGAAGCTATGTAGAAATGATCTATAGACATCAGCATGACATCATTATTAATTAATGCTTATGAATCAGGTCAGTCATGTCACCTTCGGTGCTTAGCAACATCTCCACACAGGACTCAGGGTGCGTCTCACTTCTCAATGCCCTGCCCTGAAGTAGTCAACAAGTCATCCCTTTATGCATTCTTTCAGTAAATGTTCCTGGAGTACTGACTCTGTGCAGGGCATGCCTGGAACACTGCGCTGGGGTCCGGAATCAGCTGCGGAGACACATAGTCTCCATCCTCAAAGACCAGGTAATACTGTATGTGGGTATTTCTCAACCAATGAAAGCACAAGAGCACCCTAAGGTTGGTGACCATCTGATGTCCTTTTGTCCACGGCCGCACGTGTGAGGCTTACTGCCATTTGCTGAGCTCAACTACTGACTGAATGTGCCAGCATCCCTGATAGTCAACTGTGTTTGGAAATGTCTTCCCACACAAGAGTTTGAAGTTCTGACCTGGGTAAGTGACATGAAGTGTTGACAAAGATGATGCTCCGTTAAGACAGACAATTGGGAGGGGGGAAGCGTGGTGACGCACACCTGCAATCCCAGCACTTGGGAGGTTGAGGCACGAGACGCACCATGAGTTAGCAGCCAGCCTGGGCTACATAGTGGGACCCTGTGAAGACAATGTAACATAGATGCATGGTGGCTTAAATATGTACATGTATGTGTATTTGCAGCTGAACATCTAACCGCTGGCAGCACAACTCAGTGGCCGAGAAGCTGGGCTCTGGAGTCAGCTGGTTTGAATTAAATTAGCTTTGCAAATTGAAACTTTTTTTTTTTTGAGACAGGGTCTCACTGTGTACTGTAGGCTGGCTTTGAACTCATCATATAGCCCAGAATGACCTGTAACTCTCGGTGATGCTCCTCCCTCAGCTTCAGGCATGTGCCACCATGCCTGGCAAATTTAACCTTTTTATGCCATCCATTCTTTCCCTGTAGAACACTACAAGCATCATAGGATTTTGTGGAGAATAAATGAAAAAAACACACATACTTAGGCTGGTGTCTGGAACATAGTAAGCCCTATATAAACACAGGTGATTTATTTATTTATTTATTTTTGCAGCACCAGGGATCGAACTCTCAATCTCTCACTTGCCAGGCAGGTGCTTAGGCCAGTGAGCTAAATCCCCAGTCCTTGTCTTTTTGAGACAGGATCTCACTATGCTGTTCAGGCTGGCCTTGAACTTACTTTGTAGCCCAGGCTGGTCTCAAACTCACAACGATCCTCCTGTCTCAGCCTCCCTGAGTGTTGGGATTACAGGCTTGAGCCACCACACCCTGCTCACAGGTGATTATTTTTAACAATACTATTAGTGATCATAGTTATTTGTTACATTCAGGAAGTATTTTGCAAAGAAGAGGGTTTTACGTTTTTACTGGCATTAATTACTTCTTGATTATTAGAATTTTAAAACATGTATTACTTTCAATAGTTAAAAAAACAAAAAGAGAAAAGAAACACTAAAAAATGAACTAATTAGTCACTTCTTTTGGCTCTCTGGAGGCCCCATTGAAATGTAATGGGAGATATATGAAAAGTGTACCCTTGGGGGGTTGGGGGTGTGGGTCAGTGGTAGAGTGCTTGCCTAGCATGTGCAAGGCCTTGAGTTTCATGCTAGTGCTACAAAAATAAAAGTAAAAGTAAATTTTGAAAAATGTACCCTTTCCATTTTCTCATACTTCCTACTGTTTCCTAGGGGAAAGTTGACTCTAGGTAGGGGATGTAGAAGGATTCAGGGCTGGTTTTTCCAGGGAGCTCCTTATAGAACTGAAAAAGCAGTACTTGGGAGGCTGAGGCAGGAAAATCACTGTGAGTTAAAGGCCCACCTGGGCTACATAATGAGTTCAAGGCCAGTATGGACTACATGGTGAGACTGTCTCAAAAAACAACAACAACAACAACAAAAACTGAAGCTGGGCGTGGTGGCTCATGCCTGTAATCCCAGCACTTGGGAGGCTGAGACAGGCGGATCGTTGTGAGTTCGAGACCAGCCTGGGCTACAAAGTGAGCTCAAGGCCAGCCTGAATGGCATAGTGAGACCCTGTCTCAAAAAGACAAGGGCCAGGGATTTAGCCCAGTGGTGTAAGCACCTGTCTGGCACGTGTAAGGTCATGAGTTTGAACCCTGATGCCGCAAAAAAACAAACAAAAAAACAAAAAAACTTGAAAAGGCCAGGGTAGTCTACATCAAGCAAGACTCCATCAGTAGGGTGTGGTGGTACACACCTACAATCCCAGTATTCTGGAGGCTGAGGCAGGATTGTCATGTGTGCAAAACCAGGCTGGACTACATAGTGAGTTCAATGCCAGCTTCAACTACATAGTTTTAACATGGTGGCCGCAGCCTAAGTCTTTGTGTTCCCAAGTTGAAGTTTTTTGGGAAAACACCACATACTCCTCGCTCAGCAATCCCTGAGAGGTCTTGCTAGGCTTCACCGGGGTGAAATGAGATGGCAGACTTAACCTCCACTTCCTCCAGAGGGACTGAGAGTGAGGAGGACTGACCTGGAGAAGAGTGCAGTTACAGAGGAAGCACCAAGGAGCGTTGGGCAGCAAAGCAAGAAACCCAACACATACGCTAAGGAAAACGAGCGGTTTGGGTGGTAATATGATGACGGCACGTATCCTCAATTGTTTTGCTGGTGCAAAGCTTTCTTGGACATTTGCCTCACGTTCAGAGATCTCCTGGAGCAGAGCAAAGTAATGAAGCATTCCTCATGCTTACACTAGGCAAGACCATGAACATATGTACAGCTCGGGGAGCCAGGCCGCTGGACATGGAGACAGGAGACTCAGGTCCGCAGGGAGAAGCCAAAGTAGCTGCTGCCAGTCTGTTTTGAGGATCCTAGTTGAGCTGTTCAGTTCGTCCTACATATGTAGTTTAAGCAAACCAAATATTTTATGTTCTTATTTGAAAGAGCTAAATATTACACTTATGACTAGTAATAAACGTTTAACGAAGAAGACAGAGAAGGAGAAGGAGAGGAACAGGTCAAAGTAAAAGCTAGAGGGCTGGGGATTGGCACAGCACCTGCCTGGCAAGCACAAAGTCCTGAGTTCAATTCCCAGCACTGAAACCAAACCAACCAAACAAATAACACCCCCCCCCAAAAAAAGTAAAGACTGGGATGTACAGAAGCCCGGACACAAGGTATCAGAAACCTATCCTGTCTCGTTGGAAGTGTCGGTTTTATGTGATGCATGACTGTAATCCCAGCACTTGGGAAGCTGAGACAGGAGGATCCCTACAAGTTCGAGGCCAGCCTGAGCTACACAGTAAGACCTTGTCTCAAAAAAAAAAAAAAGTTAGCAAATAAATAACTGTTGGCAAATTTGGCTGGTCACAGTGGTGCATACCTGTAATTCCAGCACTCAAGCAGCTGAGGTAGGAGGATCACTGTGAGTTCCAGGTCAGGGCGGGCTACATAGTGAATTCAAGCCCAGTCCGAAATATATGAAACCCTGCCTCAAAATAAATAAATAAGTAAATAAAATAGAAATAAATAAGGTAAAAAAAAATAAATGTTGGCAAATTTTAAACTACACATTGTGGACCTAAACAATGCGTGGATCAGATGCCGGGTGTGGTGGCTCACGCCTATAATCCCAGCACTCGGGAGGCTGAGACAGGAGGATCATTGTGAGTTCGAGACCAGCCTGGGCTACAAAGTGAGCTCAAGGCCAGCCTGAATGGCATAGTGAGACCCTGTCTCAAAAAGACAAGGGCTGGGGATCTAGCTCAGTGGCCTAAGTGCCTGCCTGGCAAGCTCGAGGTCAGGAGTTTAATCCTCGATGCCACCAAAAAAAAAAAAAATGAATGGATCAGAATCTGCCTATGTACCCTCCTCCCCCGCTTAGGGACATCTGACAGAGCCACAGTGACACAGAACAATGAAAATCCTTTCTCCATTTGCATAGTATTAATTTCTCTGTTAAACTCCGCCCCACTGACAAGTGCCCAGTGCTATCCATGCCCCAGAGTTCAGCCCTTTCATCTACACTATCTAATTCAAATCTGAAAAACACCGTGTGGGCCATCAAAGGTGAGGGAACATCACTGTGAGAATTGTAGTTTCATTTCCTGGCGGAGGTGTGGTTAAATTCACAACTTTGGTGTAACTCTAACCGTCAGGAGGGTTTTACATTTGACTTCCTGTTTCCTTTTCTTAATAAAGAAAGGAAAAGCAGGCCCCCGCAGCAACTGTACACTGAGTTCCATGGGAAGACACCACGGGGGTTCCAACGTGGCCATAGCAAAACCAAAATATAACCCGAAACCTGGTAAATAGCACTGCGCAGATGACGATGGGGCCATTGTGTTGCTTTGGTTTGTTTTGATCACCTCACAGCGATTTTCCACTCTAAACCCAGGAGACTCGTGGCTGTGTCCTCTTTATTTTCATTTTTTTATTCTTTTGTCTTTTTAGACAGGGTCTCACTGTGCTGTTCAGGCTGGCCTTAAGTTCACTTTGTAGCTTAGGCTGATCTTGAACTTGCAACGATCCTCCTGTCTCAGCCTCCCAAGTGCTGCGATTACAGGCATGCGCAATCACACCTGGCAGTGTGTCCTCTATTTTTGATTTGCAGTAACTATTTCCCATGAAAGATTTAGAATAGAATAATAAGGATAATAATTACGGTAACTATCCTGTGCCAGGGACCGTGAGAGGTGTCTCCCGCATCTCTAATTCTAGCATAAACCCTCTAAGAATTATTACCATTTTACCGATGACGAAACTGAGATTTGGAGGCCCTGAGATAACTTGTCTAAGCTGCTCATAAGGGATGGAGCTGGAGATTTCTTTTCTTTTTTCTTTTTTCTTTTCTTCTTGTCGTTTTTGAGACAGGGTTTCACTATGCAGTTCAGGCTAGCCTCAAACTCACAGCAATCCTCCTGCCTCAGCCTCCCAAGTGCTAGAGAGTCATTCTTTCATTTGCTATTTATTGATCACTTCTTCATTGGGTGAGGCACAACAAAAAGATTTACAGTTGAAGTCAGCTGAGCTCAAAATGAATCCCACTTGCTGAAAATGACTTCTACGAAGAGGTCTCATTTGCAATATTTATCTTGGGCTTTCTTTCACTTGTTCAGATTAACAGATCACCTACTATGTGCATAGTCTTGAGCATTGGGTGAAATACAAAGAGGGACAGAAGCTGGCCTTGACTGCTGAGGGCTTGTGATTTATTTGGGAGACACAGTTATGCAATAAAAACATTTGGATAACAGTACAAGATGATGCATAATTAAGGGCCAAGGTAAATATTCCAGATAAAAGCTCCTAGAGGGGCCTGGGGGTGTGGCTTAGGTAGAGTGTTTGCCTCGGTTGTACGAGGCCTCGGGTTCAAGCTACGGCACCATGGCACAAACTCCTACTCTAGGCTGGAATGGTTGTGACACTAGAACAGAAGAGGAAGATCTGTGAGAGACAGATGGAGCAGGGATGACATCCTAGAGAGGAGTGTAGGAGAAAAGGGACAAATTGCTGCATAAATCAAAGTGTAGAAAGTGGAAAACATATGGTAATGCAGCATAATGGGTGCATAAACAATTTCGGCAGCCAAATAGTCCCAGATGTAAAACCAGGTTCAGCACGTTTCTACCCATGTGATCCTGGACCAGTTATTTCACTTGTACTAAGCCTCAGTTTCCCAACCTGCGAAGTGGGCATAAGGAATGAAAAGGTGGAGATAAAGCGGAAGGTGGCACCTGGCCAGCTCTTGGTGGCAGCTCTGTTGTGATTACAGTCTTTTTGGGGCTACCCTTGCAGGTAGTTGTTCCACCTGAATAGTGGAGAGAGATGTGTGGCCAGGCTGAAACCATAACGTAAGAGCCTAAAGGAAGACTGGAAACTATAGCCATGAACTAACAGCAGCGAGTAGCAGCCCCAGATCGGGTAACACAACCAAACCACAAATGTGACGCTCAGGTTTTCAAAGTTCTGTAGCAGGGCAGGACTCACTGTAAGTTACTTGTGTGATGGAATCAAACCACATTTTTTTTCTTCTTTTTCTCATCGGACTTCACAGGAAATAGACTTCTTGGTTCAGATTAGAGATAAGGCGCCCTTCACCTTGACTCTCCTTTGCGGCACGAACTCACCCATTAAGTTGTTCACTTTCTATCCTAGGCCCGTATCATCAGCAGCTTATATTTAGTGGACACGTGGGTTTGTGCTGCTCTTATGTTAGAAGCTGAAGAGGAGCTGCATCTATTAAGACGTGGTTTGTAATCAGGCTGAGATGGCAATCTAAGAAAAGGAGGTGAGTCTAGGGGGATCCTGCCAAGCAGGGGCAGACTTTTTAAAGGTTGTTTACTTTGTCCTCAGTAATCCCCTACCATGCTGCTGCCCAATATTTATTTTAGGTTTCATGACTTTCAACTTAACCTCTGTGCCCATCGGAGAGTCTATACTGAGGTGTTGACATGATTTCTCAGCAGCTGTTATAAATTAATAGCTTGGATTGCTTTCCCAAGTCGACCCATTTAAGATTATCAAGAAAATTGGCTTTGAGGAATTTCCCAAAGAGCTTCTCAGCTAATTTTTTTGTACTTGGAATTAAACCCAGGGTCTTCACATCCTCAGCATCCCTCTCTACCTTTTATTTTTTTTTAAATCTTTTTTTTTTCTTTTGGTACTGGGGATCAAATTCATGACCTCACGCTTGTCAGGCAGGTGTTTGTGATACTGAGTTAAATCCCTGGCCCTTTTCTTTAAAATTCCGAGATAAGCTGGGCGTGGTGGCTCATGGCTGTAATCCCAGCACTCGGGAAGCTGAGACAGGAGGATCATTGCGTGTTTGAGACCAGCCTGGGCTACAAAGTGAGCTCAAGGCCAGCCTGAACAGCATAGTGAGACCCTGTCTCAAAAAGACAAGGGCCGGGGATCTAGCTCAGTGGCCTAAGCGCCTGCCTGGCAAGTGTAAGGTCGTAAGTTCAATCCCCAGTGTCACAAAAAATAAAATAAAATAAAATAAAATAAAATTCCGAGACAGAGTCTTACTAAGTCAGTAAATTGCCCAGGCTGGGCTCAAACTCGCATCTTTCTGCTTCCGTCTCCTAGAGTGCTGGGATCCCAGTCATGGACCACTATGCCTAGCTCCCCTCAGCTAAGCTAATGAGACCTCTACCTTATTCTAAGGGTGTGGGTTTCTGGCTCTCTTTGGACAGGGCTAACCTAAGAATTGACAGTAGGAAGCCATGGAAAGAGGTGTATAAGCAACACCCCAGTAGGTTACAGCTTATAGACAGTGGTCAAAAAATTTATCTCAGTATATCAGAATGAGGCAACAATTAAATAAACCACCTCCGTAATAGTAATGCCAAGCATTTATCAAATGAGCGTTTGCCACACACGTTATCACATTGTCCATCTAACAACACTGTGAAGGAAGTACTGTTGTTATCCCTGTTTTATAGATAAGGTGGCTAGGCACAGAAAGATCGAATAATTTGGAAATTCAATAGTTCACAAATAGTGGCAGAGCTAGGACCCGAACCCAGGGAATCTGGCTCGAGGGCTAGTGTTAAATACTCCCAGGTATTCATAGCTTACTGAGGGAAGCAGAGGGAGAGGAGGAGGCACTGTAAATAAGGAGACTAGAAAGAGAGGGGAGCTTTGGCCAAGCATGATCTTGTGCCACACATGGAACGCCGCCCAAGTCCAGATGGACAAGGACATATTCAGACAAATACCCAGAGATAAGACAGAGTTATGTGCCTACTGTCTGTCTCCATGCTTTTGTTTTGTGGGCCCAGCCAGGTTCCAGTCCAGTCTGTGACTTGTCTTGTGGACCTGATTAGCCTGTGGGGTTACCAGAGCCATCTCTGGCTCACAGGGCTCTAGAGTGGCCAGTGAGAGCAGAGTTGCCGGAGATGCAGGCTCAGGCTCGTAAGGATCCACAGTGAGCTACTGAACTGTGCCAAGGATCTTTGCTGGTCTCATGCCCTCCCTGATTCTGAAGGAAAAGGCCTCCACTTTGTTTGAGATAGTTGAGCAGAGCCCAGGAAGTCACCGTTCCTGGGTTTGAGTCTCAGTCTTGCCTCTGTTGACTTGGGGAAGTTAATTTCTCTGCGCCTGCATTTCTTCATCGGTCGAAGGAGATAATGGAGCCTACCTCACCAGGTGGTTTGAAAGGTTAAACCAGCACATCTCCATCAGTCTCATAAAGCACTAGTAGGGTTCAATAAGTGAGGGTGATGGGTGATTACCAGCCCTTGTCAACTTTTAAGAAGTGATTCTTCTCTCTCAAGCCCCACAATGCATCTTCTCACATCCACATAGGGAGTGGCCTCCAAAACAAAGCCTGTGGCCCTTGCCAGGGCTCTCTTGGAAAGGAAATGGTTTCATCACCCAGCTGGCTAAGTCAGTGCCACTTTCTTCAGGGAAGGACTGTCTGTGGCCATGCCAGCTCAACACATTTGGTTACACCCAGCACCGCCGCCCGGCCCCGCCAGCCCCCAGCATGTGAAGGACCTCTGAGAGGCACACACTCACTTCCCGGGCAGAACAGTCATTCATGACAGGTCCCAGGTGGTGGTGTGTTGGCCTTGTTCTTGTCTGTGGCCCAGATAAAGAGGGAGCTAGTGCCCATCTGAAGATCCTTCAGCCAGGAGGTCCTTGCATTCAAGGAAAGTCTACTCTGGGGTTTATGGCAAGAGTAACCCCTAACTAGCAGAGAGGTGCTGTCCCAAGCTGGTTGGTATGGGACCCTCAGAAGTGAGGCATGGCAGCCGGGCCTGGTGGCACACACCTGTAATCCCAGCACTCAGGAGGCTGAGACAGGAGGATTGTTGCAACTTTGAGACCAGCCTGGGCTACAAAGTGAGCTCAAGGCCAGGCTGAATGGTATAGCAAGACCCTGTCTCTAAAAGATGAGGGCTGGGGATTTAGCTCAGTGGTGTAAGCGCCTGCTTGGCAAATGCTTGAGGTAGTGAATTCAATTCCTGGTGCCGCAAAAAAAAAAAAAAAAGAAAAAAAAAAAGAAGTGAGAGGCATGGTGACCACAGGACGGGCACAGGGCCACTGTGTTTGTGTCCCTGTCCTGCACAGCAGCCAACCCCAGTGCAGAATGGTCCTCTAGGAATAGTAGTGACTATTGGTAAGGGCATAGGCTCTGGAGCCAGGTGCCCTCTGTCAAATGCTGGCACTGTCACATAAAAGCTGAAAGGCTTTGGCAGTTTCCTTTAGCCCTCTTTGCCTCTGTAAGAGGGGGTGTAAGAGGGGATGGTAAGAGATGAAGGTGATAAGGGCTGCGGACATAGCTCAGGGCAGAGCACTCATCCCGCATGCGTGAGGCCCTAGGTTCATCTCCAACACTACGCACCTACACACACACAGTGATAATAATAATATTCACCTACTCATCTCCTTAGGCCGTTCTGAGGCTTCAGAGTATTTTAATGAAAATGCTTAGAACACTGCCTGGCATATAGTAACATAATGTTAGAGATTTCAGTTCTGGGCAGAAGTGCATACAAATTAAAGGAACAAATCCAGAGCTTGACATTGAGTCTATTTGAGCTTGAAGTCTGTTCTCCTTGTTTTTGCTTTGTTTTGTTTTGCTTTGATTTGTTTATTTATTTGTTTGTTTTGAGACAGTCTTGTTAAGTAGTTAGGCTGGCCTTGAACTCTCTATGTCATCTAGGCTGATCTCTAACTCAAGATGATCCTCCTGCCTCAGCCTCCCAATTGTTCATATTATAGGCATGTGCCACCATGCCCAGTGAAGTCTGTTCTCTTCAAGTGCTATCACCTTGAATAAAAAGAATCCCTGCCAGGCATGGTAACACATAACTGTAATCCCAGCACTTGAGAGACTGAGGCAGGAGGATCACCTTGAGTTCAAGGCCGGCCTGAACTACATGTGGAGACCCTCTCTCTAAAGAAAAAAGAACCCTTAGCTGGTCGTGGAGATACAATCCTGTAATCCCACCACTCAGGAGGCTGAGGCAAAGGGATCACAAGTCTGAGGCCACTAGGGCTACAAAGACTACACATCAATTTCAAGGCTAGTCTGGTCTACATAGCAAGACCCTGTTTCCAAAAACAAAAATAAACAAACAAAATCTCTACTGTGTGCATGCTGTGGCAAACTCCATATTTCAACTCTGGGGACAATGGTCTCCCACGTACAGCACAAATGTCATATCAAGAATTTCTGTATCAGCCGGGTGTGGTGGCTCACGCTTGTAATCCCAGCACTCGGGAGGCTGAGACAGGAGGATCGTTGTGAGTTTGAGACCAGCCTGGGCTACAAAGTGAGCTCAAGGCCAGCCTGAATGGCATAGTGAGACCCTGTCTCAAAAACAGGGCTGGGGATCTAGCTCAGCGGTCTAAGCGCCTGCCCGGCAAGCGCAAGATTATGAGTTCAATCCCCGGTGCCGCAAAAAAAAAAAAAAACAAAAAACAAGAATTTCTGTATCCCTGGGGAGTAGGGTCCAGATCAGTCCCTGACCCTGGACCTCAGGATGAGGGTAGGCTGGTAAGTCTGCCCTTTGACCCAAACCTGGGTTACTGACATTACTAATGCAGGAATAGGCGAAATGCCAGCCACACCCGGCTGGCCCAGAAAAAGGAAATACTGTGCCTCCCACGCTCACCTCTGCACACCGAGGGCCCCCAGGGAAAGGCATCCCCGGTGCGAGTGCAAGCGGCCTGCCTCACTACCTGGGTGTGGCTGCAGGATCCACCCAGGACAAACTGGAGTGAACCTGCTGCCCTCTCCCTCCCCTGCTGCCAAGTCAAACAGAACACAGGGAACACAAATAGAATCATCACAATAACCGGTTGTTGGGGCCAGACACAGGAGAACCCACTCCCTGGCACTGCCACCCCTCTCGCAGGTCCAGACATGATGAGGTGCTCTGAGGGCTGCAGAAGGTGTGGCTCGTGGGCATTCCTGTCCAGCAAGAAACCCTCTGGCTTGTCTAGACTCATTGCCACCCACATGACGGCTCCAGGGGCTGCCTGCCAACGTGGCGAGGGCGGAGGGTCTCCCTTTCCTCTGCGTCCTGGATCACGGGCAAATGCCCTTCCCACCCGCTCCACTTGACTAATGCTGCTTGTCAAGGAGGGAACTCTTCAAACACACTCAAATCCTAAAGGCATGCGAGGCTGGGAGGAATTCGTGTTGGACGTGCTTCCCCGCAGGGTCAGGCATGGGGAGAGGGAGGAGGAGGGGCCAGTCCTAAGTGACAGCTGCTGATAAATCAAGGGAGCGCTCTCCAGGTAGCCTGTGAACTCAGATAGGGCCCTCCCTAGCCCGGAGCAGGTCAGAGTCTCCCAGAACCCACTCAGACTTTTCCGCTGCGTGTGCTCTAAGGCTTGTCTCTCTTTGTCTTCTTGGATCTCCGGCCGATGAGTAAATGTAGGTTAGTCTCGGGAGGCAGGGACAAACGCTTGTTCTTACTGCACTGTCAGTAGCTTTTCATGACGTTCCAGCAGACCTCACAAACGATCTTCAATCTCCCTTGTCTTTTCTTTTTGATACATTTGGGAAAGGGTTGAGGGATGTAGCTCAGCAGCACAGCGTCTGCCTGGCAAGCTCAAGGTCCTGAGTTTGACTCCCAATACAAAAGGGGGGGGCTAAAGTCTTTCTGTGGAAAGGAAAAGTTGTGGTTTTGGGTGCATTCCACTGCATTGTGGGGATATAGGAAAAGCAAAAGATTTAAAAATGGGCAGCTTAGGCCAGGTGTGGTGGCTCATGCCTGTAATCTCAGAACTCTGGAGGCCAAGGCAGGAGGATCACTGCCAGTTCAAGACCAGCCTGGGTTAGATAGTGAGTTTAAGGCCATCCTGAACTGCATAGTGAGACCCTGTCTCAAAAAGAGAAAAATAAATAAATAAATAGGCATCTGGAGTAGAAGCCTGGCTTTGTTCTGCATTCTTGGCATGTTATTTAACTACTTGTGCCTCAGTTTCTTCAGTTGTCAAAATAAGAAACAGAGGACCTTGTTTTCAGGGATGTTGGGGGAGCGAAAATGAGAAACACACAGCAGAGTACTCTATACTGTTCGGCCACGTGAAAAGCAGTAGCCAACTCTTCTTCAGCTTTTCATTTCCCCGAACTCTCCGGCAGTGCGTTGCTGGGCGCCTGATAGGCTCGAAGGATTGGAATTCAGACCCTGAGTGACAGAATCATACAGTAAACGATTGTCTCACTGCAACTTAACTCTGATTTAAAGTTGGAGGGTAAGGACAGCTGCTCTACTTTTTAAATGGTAAGACGGATTATTTTGGTACCTGGGGGTAAATCACACACATCACATCTGAAACAAAACACAAACCACTCATTGCCATGCCAAAAACTGATAGGATCTCATCTACCCCCCAAGGCAGGCTTTCCCCTTAGCCTGAATTGAGGTTTCACTTTCTGCCTGCTTAATATGCTAGGTGAAGTTTGGGAGGATAGGTGGTGGCCAACACTCTTGAAGGGTTCCAGCTGGACCATTAGTTGATAGGAAAAAAGGGGAAATTGTGACTGCTTCCCTGAAAATGGCAGAATTAGTATATGGCTTTGTTCCATTCACTGTGCTCTCCCTCTACAGTTCCAAAAGGCTCCTCCTCTCTTCTACTGAGGACCAGACTTGGAAACCATTATGACAGGGATGGATAGCTAGGGCGAGGATTGGGGAGTGCTGGCCAACTGGCTAGAAACTTGGGGAGTAGCTGCAGAGTGGGAAGGAAGGTGAGGGAGAGCTGTTTAGAGAAAGCTGTCAGGGAAGTGAGTAATGGGTGGGTCAGAGGATGGAGCAAGGGAACTTTGGATGGGAATGGAGAGACTGTGGGCAGAAGCTACCGTGTCGGCATGGGTGGGTGCTCAGCGAGGGCTACTGTGGAGTAACAGAAGGAACCCCGAGCCATGCCTGTCAAGATGCAAAATAGGGTTGGACATGTGTTGGTGGAGGAAAGGAGGGATGCCAACCCCAAATGCCATTCATTTTCAGGGATTCCTTTATGTCTCCATACTCCTCGGAAACACATTCTATGGATACTTGCCCCCACCGGCTGTATTTTTGATTCCAGCGAATAATATCCTCTCTGTCCTTCCCCTTCAAGACAATTTAAATTCAGATTGTGATTTCTGGAGAAAATTCAAAGCTCTGGGCCCCTCAAAGGCGTCTTACCATTTAAACTTTACATTCTATTCACAGTGATTGCCTGTAATTGGTCATTTCAACCCTTTACCTCTCTGCGGCTTGGTCTAGTTTTGCTTGCAATCTGTTGTTTTAATCTCACTGTAACTGTTTCCAAAGCTGTGAGAACAAAAAGGAGGCTGGCACACAGAGATTTCTCACACTTGACCGACTTGTGTAGTCAAGGCGGAATGAAGCAATATGCAGGCCAGCCTTTCGGTTGCTATTGACCTAGGTTTTTCAGGCCTTCCCATATTTGGGAATCACAGTCCTCAGGGATTTCAATTTTTCCTTCCTTTGAGAAGCACTGCTCTTGAATAAGGTTATTAGGAACCCCTCCTTCAAGTCTTTAGGAAACTCTAAGGAACAAAATATCTTAAATTCTGTTGCTTTTAAAGAAAAAGCGCCAAATTCTTTCTGATTCTCCTCGATTCTGAGGTTTACCCTAACAGGGGGAGTTTTCTAAGCTGGGCCTCGTTCCGTCTCATGGGCAAGGTAGTCTGGTCAGCGGTTCTGTGGTGCGTCTGTAGGAGACGCGGTTAGGGAGGTCACCCTGACAATGACAGCCAACCGACGGCGGAGGGAGCGGTCTAGGTTTGGCGCTCAGTCTGCAGTCCCGGGGAGCACAGAGAGATCTTGGCTCCGGCCCGAGTCTGAGGCGTGCTGGGACAGCCTAGGGGGTGTCCTGGCTTTCCAAGGGCTGGGGAAACCTCTCCGGCCTGGGGGCGGGAGCTGCCGTTCCTGAATCGGTTCTGGCTCCACTGCCGCCTCAGCACTTTCTAATTGCAGTCGCAAACATCAACAGCCGCAGTTGCAGTCATAGCAACAGGCCCCGCCTACTCGGCCTCCCGCCCCGCGTGCCGCATGTGACGGCGACGCCAGCGTCGCTCCTTCAACCGCTAGCGCTAAGGCAGGGCGAGGAGACGAGGGGAATGACGTTTACTCTGTCGTCTCCAAGGATATAACGCATAGACGTCAACGTCGCGAGTGTTTAGTGTGTAACGTTCTTCCGTCTCCATGGGAACTTCAGGCGGCCAAACACTGGGCCCCAGCAACAGGCTTCTGATTGGCCCGATGCCTCTAAAGGCGGGGCTTCGTCTCGGTGCCCGGTCTGTGTGTTGCTGTTTTGGTTGTTGTCTCTGGCTTGTTTATTTCTCTAACAGATCTTGGAGGATGAGGTCTAGATCCGTCGCCAAGGATGAAATCTAGGAGAAAACGTGCTCAACGTGCAGCTTGTTCCCACCGATTACAGTCCAACAGATGACTTAGTTTCACTGTGACCAAGTCTATTGTGGGAGTCACAGGTTTCATGCTTTTGTCACAGCCCAATATTTGGTATTATAACCCATGTCCCTACCCCGCATCATTTCAGAAGTGCCACATCCCAGAAACTGTTGCCTTCATAGTTAACATTTGTTTATGTTCTTAAGAGCAGTTGGGGCCTCTGGTAACCTAGTGGCTGGATTCAGTGCCCCCTCCCCTTACATTTTCCTGTCTGGTTCTAATTTTGTCGAATGACATCATTTATCCATATTCCCACCCAGAAATGTCCAGATTTCTTGTAGCCTGAATACATTCAAAAGATTCCAGGCAGGGCGTGGTGGCGCATACCTGTCGTCTCAGCATTTGGGAGGCTGAAGCAGAAAGATCGCCGCGAGTCTGAGGTCAGCTTGGGCTACATTTTGAGTTCAAGACCAGTCTGAACTACATACACAGCAAGACCCTGTCTCAAAAAACCAAAGGTACTTCTAGTTATTAACTTATTAAATCTTATTCTTTTCTCTGCCCCTTTTAATTCAAAACAAGGGGCCTGTTTGATTTCTCCAAAAATATAGAGGACAGAGATGAACGGCGTATTATTACATATTTATATGACAGATTTGTTTCCCCTCCAGCTGCTCTCACTCACAGAGGTTCACAGAACAGATCCTATTTTACAGATGGGATCGTTCTTCTCCCCTCCCCCACCTTCCTCCCTTCCTTCTTTCCTTCTTTTGAGGGTTTCTGGCCATATTACCTAGGCTGGCCTCAAACCCGTGACCTTTCGGCCTCTTACCTCAGCTTTGAGAACGACTGGGATTACAGTGTAAACTTCTTAATACTAACATACTGATAGAGTGAAACATTCCAAGGGGTACACACTGGCTCCAGAAACAATTTTCTACTTGTCTCTGCCTTTCTTCTTGATGTGCTGGGGATTGAACCCAGGGCTTGGTGCCTGTTAGGTAAGTGATCTACTACTGAGCACACATCCTCAGCTCCAGACACAGTTTTACCCTTACCCTCCACTCCCTTGAGTGAAACCAAGTAAACATCTGGCAAGAGATAGCAATCTAGCCTCAGGGGTTTCAGTAGAGCTCTGCTTAAAAGAAGGCCTTCACATCTTTAGTTATAGTGTCAAATATAATAAATCTCCACCAGCGCATGCACCTACAAGTCTGAAATGCTTCATAAAAGGTTTAGATGACCTGATAACGTGTTTTTAAAAAACTGAGAGAGAGAGAGGTTGATACAAACCTCAAGTTAAAAATAAGAAAGTAAAATCACTCTCCTAGATTGGGATTGATAAGAAGGGTAGGTAGCTGTTCTCTTTCCCCTTTATCTGTTCTGGTTGCATATCCTTGCTAATTCCCCCTGCCCACATCCCTTGGCCAGTCTTACAGCCTATAATTTCCTTCAGAGATGTGAGTGAAATTAAATGAAATTGGGAGCTTGCTTAATGCAAACAAGACCAAAGGGCTCAACTCTTTATCATAATGAACTTTATTCTGATTAAGTCCGGAACTGTAAGTGCTTACTATTTACTCAGTTGATATGGTAAAGTGCCAGGCGAGACTCCCTTCTGTCTTGACACTGCCAAGGAATATTTGAAAGTCTGATACAAGAATGTTTTTAGACCATCAAACGTTTCTTTCTAATTCTATCATCTCTTTTTCCGTTTCCAGGAATACGGAGTGTCTTGGTCTCTGAGAGCCAATATATTTGGGTTACACGGAAAAAGGAGTAAAGAAGCAATATTTATGCTGTACATTAAAGAGGATGTAAAAGCTGGAAAAGGTGACTGAGAGCATTTTCTCAGTGTGGATGAGGAAAAGGGGAAGAAGGTGGAAAGTAACAGTCTGTAAGCACCTAGGTTTGACTCTAACAAACCAGATTTATGACCCTAGCCCAAAACTCCAGGGTTCTATGTTTTAGTTTTGTCTGTTAAACCCAAACAAAACTGGGCGTGGTGGCACATGCCTATAATCCTAGCGCTGGAGGCTGAGGCAGGATTGCTGTGAGTTTGAGGTCAGGCTGGAATACATAATCTAGTTCAGGGCCAGCCTGCACTGCATAGTAAGACCCTGTCTCAAAAAATAAACAAACACAAAGGATTTTTACCTTATGGTGTGCAGCTCAGAGAAAAAATTACCAAGAAATATTAAATGGATTGTAGTTTAATGGCATCAGAGGGAGCAGTTTGTTTCATATATTCTCTGCCTCTCTCTCTCTCTCTCTCTCTCTCTCTCCCCCTATCCTGTGTTTTGGATGAGCCACTTTGTTTTGCTGACCAAATTCAACATAAGGACAGTAATCTGTTATGTTGCTGACTTTTTAAACCACAAGACAGTCTCTCAAATCTATTTCCCCATCAGTGAAATGGGATCTGGAGAATTCATTGATCCTACATCTGCTTTGACTTGAGAGGACTGTAATGGTACAGTGATTATTAGTTAGAAATGCCACCTACTTAACAAATATTTGATTCTTTTTGGTTTTTTGAGACAGGGTCTCAATACATAGCTCAAGCTGTCCTTGAACTCAAGGAAAACCTCTTGCCTCAGCCTCCCAAGAGTGCTGAGATTATAGGCATGTGCCTTCATGCCTGGCATAAATGTTTGATTCTTATTAATATCTCCCGCCTGTACCTCTCCATCTTAGTGCCATAGCAGAGAGGCATTGGTACAGGCCAGGATGTGTAAGAAGAGTGACTTGCCTTGTCTTTCAAATCCTGAATGTAACCCGTACTTCTTCGACATCCCAGCCATAATGAAATGAAACTCTTAACCTAATGCTCCTCACATCTGGCTTTCCTCAGATATAAAAATGGCCACATTACTTCCTATCCTACTTGCCAGGATTATTATGACAGTCACACTACGTACGTAACATTTGTGGGAGGCTTTGAACACCATAAAGCAGGGGATATTTTCAAGTTTAAACATTTTTTGCAAGATGAGGAGACCTGAAAATGGAATATGATCAGCGTGAACTAGACAAGAGGAGTGCAGAGCTGGACTGGGTGAATGCTCATCTTCGAGCTGAGATGCCCCTCATTGTCCCTAAAACTGTCCCTAAAATTCCACTCTTCAACAATAGTTTCTTTTGGGTTAAGCATCCGATACTCCCTTCAGGTCTCAGTTTTAAAATAAAAATTCTCGCATAGTGAAACCCTGTCTCTAAACTTATAAATAAAAAAATATTCTCTTGTGATTAGGAAGCCCCTGGAGTTTCACATAAATTTGGTCGCCAGACATGTTTTCTCCCCCCACCCCAGGTGAGATGATGCCACCCAGGTGCAGTGGGCTCTTTGCCAGTTCTGAAAGACAGGATGCTGGAAGCCCAGAGAAGGTTTTCATTTTTTTTTTTTCGGCACCGGGGATTGAACTCACGACCTTGCGCTTGCCGGGCAGGCGCTTAGGCCGCTGAGCTAGATCCCCAGCCCAAGAAGGTTTTTATCTTAAGGCCAGCCTTCACAGTTATGCCGGCTGCTGAGTGAGGATGCCCAGAGCCCGCTCAGTAACTAGGTCACTCGACACAAAAATGACCAGGGGAGAGACTTTTTCTCACCATTCTTACTGAAAGCCTCCCAAACAGCACTGCACAGTAATCCAGGGTTCTCACACTGTTGGATTATAAGGACAAGCAAAGTGTTTTGTTTTGTTTTGTTTTGTTTTTAATTGGGGAATAAACTACTGATTTTAATTTTGCCGAACAGCAATCACTGCTTCTCATCATGAGAAGACATTTTATGTTTTTTTGTGTGTTTTGTCTTTTTGAGACAGGGTCTCACTATGCAGTACGCAGTTCAGGCCGGCCTTGGGCTTACTTTGTAGCCCAGGCTGGTCTTGAACTTGCAACGATTCTCCTGCCTCAGCTTCCCGAGTGCTGGGATTATAGGAGTGTACCACCAGGCCCGGCATGAGAAGACATTTTAACACTACAAAAGTCAGAAGCACATAATTTGAGACTAAAGGACAGCCCTTTAAAGTCAAATATACGTAGTCTTATAAAAGCTCTGCTTTGTTTTTATTTTTCCTGTCTTCCTTCGACAATTCTATTTCTTCTTCAGTATCCATGGCATGGTGCTGACAGTGGTGAACAGCAGAGAGAGAAATCAGACAGGAAAAGTTTAGCTCAGACATTGTTCAATTTCCCAGTTGGGAATTCTCTCAGAATTACTTCCACTCTGGGGCAAAGAGCTTTGTTGTTTGATTGATCTTTGCTTGGACCCTGTCCCACCCACCTGCACACTTCGGGTCTACATGGGGAGGTGAAATTATTGATTGCCCCCTGTCTGGTTTAGCCAGATCAGATGGAGCCAAATGGTAGAGACTGGCACAGTGCCCAGAGGAGGGAACAAACCTGCCTTCCAACTGCTGTCGCAGGCAGGTGCAGGAGACGCTTGCAGAGCCAGTTTAACCAGCATCTCGAGCAAGATTCAGCCCATACTTTTTTCCTGAATCTGGTTTAGCAGTGGGAGCATTTATTCTACATGTAGGAGCATTTATTTACATGTTCTGGGTTGCATATAAATCCAATGGGATATATATAACCCCCCAGGCCTAATGTGTCTAGAAGCTGAGGCTATAATTTAATTGCAAGCAAGAGAACCAGAACCATAATTAAGGCCCCTGAGACTGAGTTTTTCTCTTATCAGTCACTCCCTAGTAAGTACTAAGGAAATGAATTCACTTAAGTCACCAGAGAACAGATATCCTGGGGAGAATATTTAGCCCAATTATCCACTGTGGATTAGAAAATGATAAGATCATTATTTTTTTTAAAAAGTATTGAGCCTATTCAACCAAAATGGCCTAATAATTTATCTCACCATTGAATTGTGATGCATATTAAATAACATGCTCTCTGAATAACATGCACTTAACAAAAAGCCGGGCATGGTAGCACACGCCTGTAGTCCCAGAACTTGGGAGGCTGAGGCAGGAGGATCCTTGTGAGTTCGAGACCAGCCTGGGCTACAAAGTAAGCCCAAGGCCAGCCTCAACTGCATAGTGAAACCCTGTCTCAAAAAGGCAAAATAAATAAATAAATAAATAAAATAAAAAAAAAACAAAAACGCCAAGCAAACAAACAAAAAAAAATGCACTTAACATAATTCCTGAGCAGACAATAGCTATTAGCTATTTTTGTTTGCATTGATTGGAAAAGTATTTTTGAGCAGCTATTAAGTGCCAATACTATGTTAGGGTCTAGAAAGTCAATGATGCATAAATGAGGCAAAGAATCTGACTTCCTGGCATGAGGGAGTAGACCGTAACCAAATTCATCCAACAATTAACAGCTAGCTGGGATTAAGGCGGTACATGCCTTAATCCCAGCACTTGGGAGGCTGAGGCAGGAGGATCACTGCAAATTCAAAACCAGCCTGAGCTACAAAGTGAGCTCAAGCTCAGCCTGAGTTGCATAGTGAGACCCTGTCTCAAAAAGACAAAGACAAAACAAAACAAACAAACAAAACAAAAAGCTAACAGCTTTTAGGCACTGGCCTTTTCCAAGTGCTTGGAGGTACTATAAAAAGACTCATATCTTTTAGATATGAGCCCAATTGTTTTACATATGAACATGTATTATTACAAATCCCATTAAGTGGTAATAATAAAAAACCTAGGGTGGGACTAAAGCTTCTGAAAGCCTGGGGGTTTGGGGGAAGTACAGCACTGTACTGAGGATGGGACATTTGAAGTTTGAGGTCTGGACAGAGTAGGATGACTGGAGTAGAGTGGGTGGTGGAGGCAGAGAACACACGCACTATGCTATGTCACATTATCCTAGTTCATTAATTCTATGTCACCATGCCTTTCACAAGTGTGCTCCAGACCGGGACTGCCGAAGGTAGGAGTGATCCCTGCATCTGAAGTTTGCAGCTCCAAGAATGCAAGGCAGCATTAGTTTGCCTATTGTTTGCCCCTTTCCTGGGAATCCTTGACAATTGACAGTTACTGCGTCAGCTTCCCTTGGTCTCCATTGTCTGGAACAGTTAGTACCAACTATGCTAGGAATGACCTCTCTGGGAACTCAACACGACTTCTTGTCCTTGCTCTGACGAAAGTCACCCTACATGCCTGGGGGAAGGTGTCAGCATACATTTGCTGCTGGATTTAAATAATCAAGCGTAGGTTGAAAATTCATCTCTGAGGGTGGAGCTACCCTCTTCCAGAACCCAGCACACACATCACCCTTTAGCCCACCTTTTCCTCGCTACTAAAATTTTTTCTCGGTTCAGTTGTAAGCTCTTCTTATGTGTTTCCGTTAGCAAGTTTTCATAGCCTAGTTCATATTCCAGCTATTGAATACTTCACATAGTTTGGTGTAGACATAATATTTACAGGAACTGAACATGGGAGGATTCTGATAGTGGCTTGTGGACTGGTCTCCAGTACAATCAAAATAACAGAATTTACCGAGTGTGGTGGCAAAGGTCTGTAATCCCAGCTTCTCAGGAGGCTGAGGAAGGAGGCTCACAAGTTCAAGCCCAGCCTGGGCAACTATTGAAAGCCTCTCTCAAAATAGAAATAAAAAGTGTTGGGGGGCAACCCACTTGAGACCCCTTCTGTCTCTCTCGGACAGGAGCTTTCTTTCTCTTAATAAATATATTCTGTGCTTAAAAAAAAGTGCTGAGGGGGCTGGGGCTGTAGCTTAGTGGTAGAGCACTTGCCTAGTATGCATAGGGCCCTGGGTTCAATCCTCAGCACTGAAAAAAAAAAAAGTGCTGGGGATGTAGCTCAGTGATAAATTGCCTCTGGGTTTGATCCCCAGTACCACAACAAATGACAAAACAAAACAAAAACCTAAATAATTCAAGAAACAAATGTTTAGAACTTAGTCCCCAAACATTTCTTCTGTACTTGCTTGAACCTTGTCTAAGAACAAGCAGAATCCAGGGAGTGGGCCCTGGGTGAGAAAGCGTGGTTTGTTTAGTATCCTACTGTTTTATGGCACAGATTCTCAGTTCCACTCTGTTTATTGTCAATAGCTCTCCAACAAGGGCAAAACGGAATGCGCCTGTTTTCAAATTCCTGTAAAAAAATAAAGGGAGTGCTCTGTGAGCTCTCAAAGCCTGAGCCGGGCGGTTTACTGTTTTTGAATGTTTTCATTTAAAGACTGTCAGCTCTGGAGAAAGCTCTCTCCAGCTATCATGTTAGCGTGGAGCCATCTAGAAGGACTCGGAGGGGCTGTGTTTGCGTGAGAATGACATATGACTGTTGATGTCCTATTTGGAGTGTAGAGACAGCAAGGGAAGAAACTGAGCTGTGAGGAGCTGGGAAATTTCCAAATTTGGTAGCACCGATCCAAAAGTTGATATTTTAAAGTCTAAATGTGTGTGTGTAGTGGGGGGGTTGTTGGTAAATCGGACTGTGGGTTGGAGGTGTCCCTCACAAGGATCGCTGTGTGAAGAGGCAGGGAGAGGTGGAACAGCATTTGTTCATACTTAACCTTTCACCCGGAAACCTTTCCTTTGCCCAGAATGCTCTGCTCCCTTTTCTTCCATGGTTACTTCTTTCTTCTCATTCACTCATTCTCATGGCAAATGTCACCTCCTTCCACTCAATCCAAAATAACAACACAGTTGCTCACAACACATCCTTTTATTTTAATTACTAGACCAGCACTTACTTTATCTGATATTTTTATTTGTGACTAACTGTAAGCTTCATCTTGGTAGGAAATTATTCTATTTGCAATTAATTCCAGTAACTTTCACATGGTAGATGCTCAATAAATGTTTTGAATGCCAAATAAATAATAGGACACTTGAGCCGGGCGTGGTGGCTCACACCTGTAATCCCAGGACTCAGGAGGCTGAGGCAGGAGGATTGTTGTGAGTTCGAGACCAGCCTGGGGTACGAAGTGAGCTCAAGGCCAGCCTGAACTGCATAGTGAAACCCTGTCTCAAAAAGACAAAAAAAAAATAATAATAATAGGATACTTGCTGGGTGTGGTATCCCAGCACTCTGGAAGGCTGAGGCAGGAGGATTACAAATTTGAGTCCAGAATGGGAAACTTGATGACTTAATAAGACTCTATCTCAAAAAAAATTTTTAAAAGTTTTGGGGATGTAGCTCAGTGTGAAGGCCCTGGGTTCAAGCCATACACACACACACACACACACACACACACACACAGAGATGCACAAATAGGATATTTGACTGTACAATTTGAAATAAAAAAATTTGAAATAAGAAAGTATTACCTTTGCAGAGGCCCTACACCAATACCTATAGGTAATTTTTTTTTCTGGCTCTTACACAAGGGAATAATGTTTTGAGGCATGTGAAACCCCTTTCTGCCCTGGAGGAAATTCTGAAGCCAATGGAAAAATAGAAAGCAGGAGATAAGAACACAATTAAACTAATCTTAAACTAGATGTGTGATACAAAAACACCTCAGGGCTGATCTTACCTAAACATACAATCTAAAACTACTTCGTGTGATACTCTTGGGTTTTCTCCGTCACCGTATGAGCCAGAAGTGGGTTGGAACCGTGTGGACTGCTTGCTGTGGCTTGGTGCTGTGTTGATGGGCCCATGAGTAGGGCGTGAGCAGGAGACCACCAAGCTCCACCTCATTTCTCCAGCCTATTGCACAACCCCTTGCTTTTCTCTTTCCCGAGTTCTAAGCTCACACATGTACCAACTGGACAGAGGCCCAGGTTCAAATGAACTGGATGTGGGTGCCAAAGTACTAGTAACACATGGGCTCCCAAATCCTCCCTTGCTGTGAAGTTTCCTGCACAGAGAGCAGAGTCCAGGTGAAAGCAGACGTCCTCTGGGCAGGTGACCCATGATTTACTCCACACCACCTGATGAGACTGCAGAGAAGAAAACAGTGGCTCTGCTAAGCAATTCAAAGGAAGAGTCCTGGGGGTCGTGCCACACCTTCAAGCTAACCATTATGGAAGGGGCACGTGCAGTATGTGTTTATCACTTAATCTCTGATCAGCTCAGCCCAGATGGGTGCTGTGATGTAGGCACTGCACCCAGGCCTCAGGTGATCCTGTGGGAAGTGATACATGAGCCTCTCTGTTCTGGGCAATTCAAACAATCAACAAACACTGACCTAGCTCCAGCCATGTGCTCAGTCACGGCTGCATCGCTCAAGAAGCCCAGCACGGGGAGTGCATGCTACAGCAGGAGGGGTGGGCACCTCCGAGAAAGAAACGGGAGGGAGAGCCGTGTGTTGTATGAGGCACTGTTCCTTACACTGGGGCCACAGCAAGTCCTCCTTCCCTTGGGGAACTTTCACCCTGGCACGATATCAATGCACTCATAAGGTAAGGTTTTTTGTTTGTTTGTTTCGTTTTTGCATTACTGGGGATTGAGCCCAGGTCCTCGCACATGCTAGGTAAGTGCTCTACCACTGAGCTATGTTCCAGCCTTTTTTGTGTTTTGAAGCGAGTTCTTGCTAAGTTGCCCAAGCTGTAATCCTCCCACCAGTAGCTGGATTACAGAGGTGTGCTACCACACCCAGCATGAGGTGTTTTTAAAAAATAAAAATTCATTCTATATTTGATATTCTTTTTTACTTTAAGTTACTTGAGAGAATACTATAATCGTTTTAGTGCTGGGATCATAAAATTTTATTATCCCTTTGTGGCCAATGCTTTTAAATCACTGGTTTAAAATATTTTCTTATGGCCAAAATATTTTCTAAAATGTAACTTGTTGCATTAAGCTGAATTTGTGGACAAGGATCTGGGGTATAAACCACTCAGAAAACAAACAAA
>RJWT010005915.1:22500-30080 GCA_004365215.1 Cuniculus paca | reverse complement strand
CATCTAAAATTTTTGCTTTAATTCTAGTAAGAAACAGTCTACCAAAAAGAAAACTGCAAGGCACAGGGCTCCCAGCTCCTTTAAAAATTCTTCTCTGGTTGAATGACTGTTACTCAACCAAAGCAGACTCCCGTAATCCATCCTCCTGAGCTCCTGCAAGGCTGGATAGAAACTCAAACTTTGCCCCTGGGAACCTAAAAGGTAGCAAGCTTCTGTAACTGAATCATTCCAACTTGGGAATGATGCTGCTGGAAGTAAAATGGGGCTGCCCTTTACACGAGAAGAATGAAAAAGACAAAAGATTAACTAAAGATACTGGTTTAACAAGTCCCCCAAAACTTGGAGCCAGAGATTTATTCCTTTCACTGAAGATGAATCACTAGATTCATTAATAGAGAATTAAACAATATCTCATTAAATTCGTGATTTATAAACCTCAGTATCAAAGTTTTTTCTTAATATGTTCATATGGCAATGTAACTTCTTAGGAAGTTAATTTTTAATATTTTGTTGTATTTATGTACTTTGCTCTGTTAACTTCAGTAATATTTCAATAATTCACTATTGTGACGCTTGATGACAAGTATACGTAATCAGGTTGCATAAAAATACTAGCTCCATCTTTGCTCAAATGTGTGACTTTGTTAGATTATTCAATATTTGTGCCTCAATTTTCTAGGATTAAAAGTAGAGAAAGAAATAATATAACCTTCAATTTTAAGGTGAGGTCTGACGAGCTAATACATTCAGTGTTCATCACAGTGTGTGACACAGCATAAGCAATTGATAAATTATTATTATTAAAACAATAGTAAAATTGGACAACTATTAGTATAAAGTACTTTCTCTAGCGCTTAATAATATATAAATAATTTATAAAAAGCATATCCATTTATGTAGGACAACTTTTTTAGATTTTCCAATATGCAAATACAGACAAGCATCAAGAGTATAGCTTATATGTTTTGACAGAAATGATAAAGTAATCAGGAAAAGAACTTTTTAGAAGTTGCTGGCATTTCACATAAAATTGAATCTGAAATAAAGTCAAGCAAATATTATATATTTTAAGAGAAAGTGAAATACATATTTACAAAGCAAACTATGATGTCTCAGAGAATGCTGTTATGCATTAAAAGTTGAAAACTTATTTTTCTAAATTTATATGCACATATATTTACATATTCATATGATAGGCTTCTATGAGACTAATGGAATAGGCTATTATTTCCAAAATAATGTAATGCTATTTTCAGTTTCATTAATAGCAAAGAAATTAAACTTTTAAAACCTTACACAAACAAATGAGGATAATTCAGATCTCAAATTCATAAACTGAAATGATTTGGTAATTATAAAACTAATTTGATTATTGCAGGTGAATAAACTTGCTACTTCTGATCCATGGATCTATGTTGATCCTGAATGCTTACTTTCACTGTATAAATCAATTTAAAATGGTTAAGTGCTAAATGTACTGTCTTCACAGTATAAAGTGAAAATGAGATTCTGCAGTCATTTAGTTATCTTTATTAATGAAGGAAGCAAAAAACAATTGCTTACCATGATATGCACATGTTTATTTCCTGACAAAATATTGTTTTTGCACAACACAGATATAGTCTAAGGCTCACTCATTATCCTTGGTAATTTTGCTCCATGATTCCCCATTAGAGCACTTCATACAAATGTTTCTTTCAAATTGCTCTATTATGTCATAATCAAAAGACAGAATTTAGCCAAAACGTTTATTTACCATCTTGTAGACAGTCAAAACAGTCTGTTAGTGCACTCTTTGATATTAATTTCTATTCATTCAGGAGTGGATTTTGGCCAAAATGTTTGACTGCTCTTTTGAGGACTTTTACAATTGTATATGGAAGTCACTTAATATCAAGCCAGCTGATCGTTTTTGTCTACCTACATAATAACAGATAAATACACTGGTTGTAAACCTTCCAGAATACAAAATAACACACTAGTGTTAAATAAGTGTATCATGAATTATTTTACTGAGTATCCAATTTAATCATCAAGGCGATGTGGACAATGTGCTAAAATAATCTGATCAGTTCAATACAAAATAAATGCACAGTAACATTGATCAAGTTAAATAGTTGGGTTGATATGGTAGAGACCCTGGTCTCACTTTGAATACTTTACATTTTCTTTTTATTCAAAGAACTAAAATAGTGTATCTTTATAATGAAAGGGATGATTTGACATTATACAGTGTAGATTTCATAGTGACTGTGAACCTCATTGATTTGGAAGAAATATGATTTTCAACTGACCAGCTGTCATATGTTTCTAAATACGCAAAAATGACATTTTCATGTCCAAGGCATCCATGATCAGAACTAACTGAGAAACAATTAGCCTTAAGCCACTAGAGTTCCTACTGTCAAGGAGACATATTTTAAAACACTGAAATCTACATTGAGAGCCAAAAGGCAAGATTAGAGCAGATAAATTAAGAATCAAGAATAAAATTCAATATATAATTGAGTGTTAAATTGTATAATGCAGGAACTACTAGAGAGGTCACTGATGAGGGATATTACATTTCTGTCAATAAGGACAACGCAGTGAAAAATATGAGCAGATTATAAACATGTGCTTCATCTTGGGAAAGAAAGAAAGAAATCACATTTGCTAAACAGAGACTACTATGCTACTATTGAACACAATATCTTCCCTTAATAATAAGATTCCAAAATTCTTGGGCTTCTCTGATCTGATCAGTGATAGTTTCTATCAGAAAAACTATTAATACTGGAAGAAGCTTCAGTTTCATCCTTTGTAAATTAAACATGATAGTACCACTTGTTTACCATTAATGCAAGGAATAATTGAGTTATATGTATAATGTTCTTAAAATAGTGATTGGCATACAGAAATTTTTATTTAGTAAAGGTAACCTATCATCATCATTATTACTCATTAGTGATCCTTACCTAAAGCCCAACTCATGATTTCAGACTTACTTCCTAATCATGTACCCTATGTTTCAGCCAAAGTGCATTACTGACCTCTCCAACACATCTTGCGGTTTCCAAACTGAGCCTCTTTTTATCATGTTTTATGTTGTCTGGCGTGTCATTACCTAACTACTCCCTTTTTCTCCTGTTGAAATTGTACCCATATTTCAAGGCTCTGTCATCCTGTAGTTGTCCATTTTTGTTACAGATGTATATATTAGTTCCTTTGTCTGTTTATCCCCCATTTTATTCCCCATCTTATAATACTTGATCACATTTATTGTATTTTCCCCTTGAACTGTAAACTAGAATGCAAAAGACACTTCTGTTTAATATATCACATTCCCTTGTATCTTATCAAAGATAATACTCTTTAAAGAATTTCCATTGAACTAAATGTTCAAAGCTCCTATCATCTGTATTGCAAATGCTCAAAAACAAAATTCAGGGTCATCAATGCTTAACTTCATACCAGGAACTCCATGTGAAACTGTTCTATATATTAATAGTTTTCCTAGAAGAAAATGATAGTGGAGAAAATGGAAGAAAATAACAGAATTTTGTTACTAATTCTAAATAGTGGGAGATTATTATTGAAATTCTTTCTTCCCTTCCCTTCCCTTCTTTTCCTTTTTCTTTCCTTCCCCCCTCCCTTCCTTCCTTCCTTCCTTCCTTTTCTTTCTTCTTTCTCTGTCTCCTTCCCTCTCTCCTTCCTTCTTGCTTGCTTGCTTTTCAGGTTCTGACTCAAACTTTGTATTCTTTCCCTATGCAGTGGTGGAGAACCTATGGCACAAATGCTGCAGCTGACTTTTTGCTATCATTGAAAGCTCTAAATGTTTTGCCAAATCACTGCAAGGATTTATTTTCTACGACACAGTTAAAAGTACACATTATAGAGTCAGACTACTTTTCAAATGCCAACTCCATTCCTGGCATAATGACACTGTGTAAAACTATAAACAGACTTGACCTTTCTAAGCCTCAGTTTCCTCATCTGTAATAATGAAATAATAGTACTACTGGGTTCACAAAGTTATTGAGAGAATTACATAAGCAAAATAAATCAAAGGCAAACAAATATTTCCTTTTGTTACCCTAAGGAAGCCAATTCAGATTCAGAGTCAAAATATGAATTGACTTACTAGCAATGGATAACCAGTTCAATAAGTAAAAGACATACACAAAGAAACTAAACGGTGTTCAAGCCAAACAACTATGGGCATCTGAATTATCTGCATACTTGAGAAAAATATGCCACCTTTACCTGAATAGCCTCAATTCTCCACCTCACTTGGCATCTGCTGACAAGGTTTTAATGTCCAGTATCCACTGAAAGTCTTTGTATTTCAAATAGAAATAATAGCTGCCGTCAAGTATGTTAATGTGCATAATCATTGTAATTTTTGTAAATTATAACTGTCAGTGGTCACAAACCTACCCAATGAAAACATAAGGTAACAATTTAGCCTTTATATTACTACCCTCAGAAAAGAAGAGCCACTTGTAGGAAACTTAAGTAGAAAGGTGAATTTATAACATTTATTCTAAAAATAGAGACTCCCCCCATGGGACTATTTTTAAGGTAATATTTGCAAGCAAATACATGTAGCCCAACTTTTACCACTGATTTCAATTTCCATTATAGGTTGCTAATACATAATGCTGCTTTAGCTTCTGTAGACAACATTTAAAGAATATGTTCATGATATCTAAAATGCAATCGAATTATTTTAATAATATACAGATTTTCAGTTATACTGTTGCCCCATATAAATTAAATTCCTTTTCTTCAGTATGACATTGTTTCATAAACATTATAATTTTCTTCATTTTAGAAAATTACTCTGGAGAGATATAGCTTTACATTATAAATTCATGAAAAAATAAGATTATATTTTTGACCCTAATGAGTAAAAAATTTTGTTAATCTGGACCAAGAGAGGGCATTAGAAATTTCCTAAATTAAATGGCAGTATAAAATTTAAATATTTGCATTTATTAGAAATGAACCAATCTAATGTTAACTGTAGCTTGCATATTTCATTTTTTTTATTTTGTTGAACTTTGTCATTTTAATGACACCAACTCTGATCACATAAATGAATATACAAAGACCAATTAGAATACGTATTGACACATTCGGTTAAGAAGTTATTAAGTCTAGGAGGGAAAATAGCAACTAAAGTCAATCCAGTATTTTATTACATTTAATTATAATGAAAATTCAGGGGAGAGTTTTCTTTTTTAGAACAGTAACTCTCAGTATGTTTAAAAATGGACCTTTGAAGGATGCTTGTATTTGTTAATTACAGGCTGCTTGGATGTTTAAGTAAGTTACAGACTTTAAGTCTAAAGGTAAGCCTGCAGTGCTCCTGCTGCATATTCTAACTGTCCTCAAAATAATTACAGAGTGGAGTATGACTGTCATTCATGGGTATCTGTTCCATTGTGTGAAGTGAAAAAGAAAATGGCGGCCCACATATTAGCACATCACCCATGGCTAGAGCACTGACAAGACAGATTAGGATGTATATTAAATCTCACACATGACTGCCTTTCTGTATCAAGGTAAAAACTACTTGCTCTTACATACATTAGGGACCAGTGTTGGTTTGACATCTACATTAATATTGACAGCCTATCAGCATTTTTTTTTACATTTACTGAGTCAAAAAGTACTCTCAACCCCGTAAAACTTAGATAACAGAAATGAAAAAAAATATTTAGGAGGCAGCCTTATTTTCTCATATCTAAAAAAAAAAAATTAACCTCCAAATATATAGCAATATATCAAGTGGCATACCCAACTGTGACTAGATAATCTAATCTCATTTGTCAAACATGAAATTTGATAAGGGTTCTAAAACAAGAAACTCCAGCATAGACAATAACATGAATATTGTTTGTATAGGAGACTATTTTAAAAAGCTGGATTACCACCAGTACATTATTTCACCTTCTACACATTAATTTCATAGATAAGAGGAAGTTGCTTGGTAACGACCCTGCCTCAATGTAACCGCCAATGAGAAACACATGTACATTTCATGAAAAGGCAAATATTTAGACATTTAATTTTCCTGAAAAATTTTAGCATATTTACTTGCATTTGTCATGATAAAATTTGGAAGCCCCATGTGAATTGGGTTAGAGAAGAAAACACAGTATTTACTTTGCTTTAAATTATCACAAAATTAAACAAAAACCCATTTTTTGTTTCAAGGCAGTATCTTGGTTTCATGAATAATTAAATGTTTTAGAATGGAGGCTATTTTACAATATGCTTTGAAATATGCTAGTTTTATTATTCTCAGATACTCCAATGCTTTTAAGGTGTGCACATATTTTATAATCATTACACAAGGATGTGGTGATATAAAACATACATTTTCCCTAGCATCACGGTAACCCTGACTAGGGAGAGATATAAAGAAATTACTATTTAAAAAAAAATAAGAAAGTGAAGCAACACTGAGATCTGTTATTATTCTTAATGCTTATATTCAAATGGTTAATTTTGCAGTTTTAGTAGTTATGCTATAACTAGAAGTGTCCTGGACCACTATGATTAAGAAGAAACAAAAATCATGAAACTACCATGCGAAGTTTTGTTGTTTTTTTTTTTAAATGCATTATGCTGCAACACTTCAAGTGCTGCTCATCTCCAAAGTCATAAGAGCTTTCATTAAAACATGGCTTTTATAAAAAGACTACCTTTCTCTCTTACTAGCACTCTGTGGAAGATGATTCAGATTAAAGTGATGTTCTTGGTAATAATTTTCTCACAAGATCTACACTATCATTTCTGCAAGTCTTTGAAAGTGATGCCATTTCATAAGGCCATGTATGATTATAAGCCCTTCCATCAGGCAACCCTACTCATAAACAATGTTGGGAGGAAGAAACCTTTCTTGTGCTTCACCTAACACTAAACTACCCTTTTTAAGCAAGATATATGTAAAAGGAAATTGAAGATAAATGCCTGTCATGGAAGACCAACTTGCACTCTAAAGTTTGGGGTATTTAGAGCACTATGTTGATTAGTTAATAACAAGGGAGTTCTTGAAGAAGATAGAAGGTCATTTTCACAAGCAATGAAACTATCCTAATCATGAGAGGAAAAAGATTCTGTCCTTTACCAGGGGTCATTGTTATGCTCAATAAACTGAGACAAAATTAACTATTTTATAAACAGATCATCTTTAGGATAATGGCCTGTACTTTTTCATTTCCTTTTTGGCAGTACATCATGCTAAATGTCAGTAATGTCAATAGTCTTATTAGAACTTCTCTGATACAACTGGCATATTTTGCACAGATATGCAACTATTACTCAATTTTATAAGTGGAAACTGAAGAGTTTATGAAGGCACAGAAAGATTAAAAAATCTGTATTCTAAATCAAAGCAAAATGGACCCATATCAAATTTCAAAATTAAAAACCATACGGTTCAAAGTATTCTTTATTTCTTTTTCTCTAGTACAGGACTACCTTAATGCAGCAATACAGTCTTTAAATATGCTCACAGAAAACATCCTTTTATTTCTAACAAGAAGTGATGCCCCATTTATAACATTTTCAATTCACAGAGTCCACAT
>RJWT010005915.1:0-17500 GCA_004365215.1 Cuniculus paca | reverse complement strand
CCAAATAAGAATAGAAACAAAAAGAAAAAAATATTAATAACTGTAATTCACTATAAACTATATGAGTTTTAGTAATTCATTAAAATATTTTCATGTGCTTCTTTTAAAAAATATACAAATGGGTGCAGGTGGTATTTATTTGTTCGTAGATTTGTCAGATAAGAGTATACTGATACGCAAACAAACAAAAAAAACTATACATAGGATCAAACATGTTGATTTCTACATTCCCTCCCCCACCTCCTTTGCTTTTAGCATCTGAAAATGTTTAGTAAGGAAAGAATAACTAGCTGTTGAGCCTTTCCAAACACCAAAAGACAGGACCCATACATTATATTTGGTTAATGCTCATGGACAGAAGTTTTAGTATTTTATTTTAATCAAGTGAAATGATACTCTGTTCTAAACCATCACTTCCAACATTTTTGTAAAGAGGTAAGTTTCTGATCTCTCTCATTCCCAGAAAAAGAGGCTCAGTATAGCTCAAATAAATTACGGCTGGTCACCTGCAAAAAAGCAATTTCTGCATAATAAACCTTAGAAAACAAAGACCGAAAAGATTCAAAAGATGAGATTGTTGAATACCTGAAGACAAGCTTTTCCTTCCTTAGTGAGGACACTTAAAACAGGTACCCAAGCCTGGATCTAATCAGGAACATTTCTTTGCCCTTCAAACACACCAGCCTCAAGTTGGGTCCAAAAAGGAAGTGAAGTTCCCGAAACGGGCCCTTTCTAGTTTCAGCAGCTAGGTTTGTCTGAAGTCACAGGACAGAGTGTGTCTGTGAGACAGTCTCTGTTGTGGGGAACTAGGGATAGTATTTGGTATTATAACACACCAAAACATTTTCCAGAGGAAAGGGAGGAGAAATTCAACTTTTCTTCTCATGTAAATCATATAACATAAATCCGAATTGGCATTCACCCATGTCATTTCTAAGATTTGAGTCTTGGATATATTTATTAAAAGTAGGCAGTATTCCTCCTTTCCACACCTACTGGGACTCCTTCTGCATGTTGATTCAAAGGAATTAAAAATGGTGTCAATAAAAGGAATGAGGCCTATTTAACAACGCATTTCCTTGTGTCTCAAATCTGCACTCTCACACAGAACCTCGTTTCTTGTCACTCCACTGTGTTAAGAACAGCAGGCCGCAGCCTTTCAGGCTGCCCCATCAACTGTGAGTTTTAATTTGAGCCACTTTCTCATTTAGAAAAAAAAACACACACAAAACCTTACTTTTTCCGCCAACCCATCTTCACCCTGTGTTGTGCCACCGAAAGCTTTCAGGCGATGCTCTACTCCCGAGCAAGCCAAGCATATCAAGTGTGCCTGTAACACTCACAGGCTAATGAACAATGCACAAAAACAAAAGGAACAGCAAGGCTCCTATTATCTGATCTTCCGTAAAAACACAAAAACTGCCTTCTCTGGTGCAGAGGAAGTGCCAGGAAGCCTGCAGGTGTGAGCTGGTTAAAAGAAAAGGCTTGGGCTAAATAGATTCTTTGACCGTCAGGGATTAGAGTCATGGCACTAGTGGTAACACACATCTTTTCCTTTAATTTACAAAATTTTCTCACGAGTCTGCAAGAGTTCACCCCATCAGGGGCTTTCTGAAGCCATTGAAATGTCTTAAGTTTTAATTAAGTTGGAGTTGTCAGAAGAAAGCTTTTTTGGCACAGAGTCAGGGTCATTAATTACTGCTATCTTTGTTTCTTTCTATAAAGAGAACTCCACTGACTTGTTGGGTTACTTAACCAGCCTACATTTTCTATCCTCAGGTTGCCATTCACTTCCAAGTGGGACTTGATTAAGCAGTTTACCAATTACTTTCATCAGTTCTAGGTACAAAGCATTTACACAATCTTAAATCTTAAAAAAAATGTTTCTCATTAGTGGTTTGGGGTACAGTAGTAACAAGAAAATTTTCTAGTAAATTATCAAGTAGCTGCGTTCTTGCCTGGATTTCTGCATTTAAACATAACTGTCTTCACATTTTTCACATCGTTATCTACTCAACACACCTATTCATAGTCTCACAGCCTATATCCTTTTCTTTTATGAAATGCTAATCAAGTTAAAATTATTTACTTTACCTAATGAGATAATTCTATCAGGAAACATCCAATTTGACTGACAGCTCTGAAGCTGGGCAAATATTCTTATTGTTTCCACATAAAATTGGCTGCCACTATCACTTGTAATCTTTTTGTGGATTAAAAATGAAAAGTGTAAGAAAGTAAGTTTTTGGTAATTTGCTAATATGTTTCGGCAAACTCTAAAATGCAGCCATTGCTATTTGGAGCAAATTAGTGTACCACAGGAAATCTTTTAAAATTGATTATATTTATCTCTTAGTGTATCTGGGGCATTGGTTCTAGGATTTCCCTCAAATACTAAAATCTCTGGATGCTTGGGTCTCTTGTATAAAGTGGCCTGGTATTTGTATATAACCTATACACATTCTCTCAAACACTTTAAATAACATGTCGATTACTTAACACTGTGAAGGTGCTATGCAAATAGCTGTGATACTGTATTTTTTAGGAATAATGAAAATAGTCTGTACAGCTTCCGTATGAGATACAATTTTTAAAAACGGTTTTGATCTGGGTTGGTACAACCTGCAGATGTGGGAACCTGACTCTATCTTGTAAAAATATTTCAAATTATCAAATTATTACACAGTTTTCAATGACTATTATTTATATTTACAAATGTAAAGTCAGAAAAATCATATTTGTTTTTTAGAAAATCGTGAGTTTAAATTCCAATTTTTATAAGAAAGTATACTCTATTCTGAGATTTTTTTTTTGCTTTGAAGTATTTCCCTTATAGTTTATATTTTCTTTATTTCCCTTTGGTTCTTAAATCTTTTCTCATCCTTCCATTTTACAGAAAAATAGCAATACTTAAACAATTTAGTTATAATTCAGAAGAATAAAATTGAATCATTGTTTCAAAAATCAGGAAACATCTAAAATAGGGTAAACTTGTAATAAGACAGATGTATTTCTGTTCACTAGAATGACTAGAAGTGTCTTTAAATTTAATACCGACTACTTTTAAATATGAAAGAAATTGTTAGGCAAAGACTTTAAACCAGGGAAATCCAATTAGCAGAATCACACATTTCTTTCTGATGGACTTATGATACTACTTCAAAATACATTTTCAGTAATCTCATAGTTACTTGTCATAGGCAAAAACACAGGTATTATATTATCAAACATATGCCATTTAAAAAAAAAACCTAAATGCCATAACTAGTATAGTCATTACAATGAAAAACACTATATAATTATCTGTTGATTTTCAGATGATCAACTTTCAATTATAGAATTTGAAAGAGAGTCCAATCTAGAGAAAACCAAAACACTCAGTGTTTTTAGTTTAATCCCAAATGGGTCGCTTAAAAAGGAGGAGAAAATTCTTACTCTTGCTGACTAGATGATACTACCATGTCTCACAGATGAAAACATAATTTTTTGCCATCATATTATTCTACTTTTAAACCTGAAACAATGCATCTGAGAAACAGGATATAATTTTCTTCTGGCCCTCAATAAAAGTTCAAAATGCTACTTCTAATCCATAGTAAAAGATATAAATTTAAAAGTAAAGATAAATTAGAATATCAAATGCAATATGCAGTTCTTTCAAGAAAGTCCAAGTTTTCTACAAAGTAATAAAGTAATCACTTCTAAAATGACAAACTATTTTCAAAGTCAAATAGTAAATTAATATTCATTTTTCCAGATCTAACAGAGAATTTGAAGGTTACATGCTTCTTCTGTAAGTATGTTATTTTACCTATGTCTTTTATATCAATTCCCCCAAAATACTCTGGGTGTGAGGACTATTTTTATTTTTACCTCCAAAGCACATGTCAAAGTGCTAGAATAAACACACAAGAATTTAATCAATTTAAAGAAATATGAATGAAACGCAGAACTTAGTAATTATAATTATACAAAGATATTACAGATTTGGGTATTGATTTTGTGAGACTTTAAATCATCCAGTAGCCCTATGGATGCTGATCCTCTTTTATCTGAATTTGTTATAAATATATCTCACTATAAGCTGAATATAATATGTTTGAATTTGCCTCTGCCTTGTAGAAAACTATTTGAGATTGTGGAAGTGAATTTGAAATGGCTATATGGAGTTTGAGAAGTTAATGTGATCCACTTTTTCATCATTCCTCAATTTCACAAACATTCAGTGCACACAAAATCAAGCAGAGGATAAAGCACTGAAGATTCTGACAGTGCACAGTACTCATTAAGGATGCTTGTGTCCTAAGAGAGTAAGTCAGTATACAAAGTGAACCAATGTAGCCTAGTGTGGTAAGATTTTCCCTGGACAGAAATATAAGGTATCATGGAGTAGAGGAAAAGTATCTCTGGGTACCATTTCTTCAAATAAGCAATACACCCATCTTTTTGATGGATGTATGATATCAGTTGGTCTGACAGTCCTCTCAGAATTAGCCTTGGGGATACAGGTATAAAGACAGACAAGGCAGACAGAGCAGCATATACAGTCCAAAGGAAGAAAAAGTATGACAGAGGTGATGCATAAGGAAAAAGGCAGAGGATATGGATATGAAGTGAATTGAATAAGCAAGCTGAACAATTTGAGGAACCACTGAAACATGTTAAGTGGGAGTAAGCTAAGATTAACCATCACAGTTCAGAATGACCTCTATGATCACATGCTGCCTACATTGGAAAGCACTCTGGAAGTACGGCTCCTGCCCTTCCTTGAAGTCAAAAGAGAAACATTCATACAATTCACCACTATTCTTCTTTTGGTCCCTGACTTTTGCCATAACTCTCCTGGTCCCCCTTCTAGGTCTTCTTTATCCACTATTAATTATGCATACATGCCCTCCAGAGTTTTCTACTGAATGTCCTTCATGAATTCGATTACTCATACACACATGACTCCTGAATTTCTTTCTTTAATTCAGGTCTCTCTTCTGAGTTCTGAATTAATTTGCTACAAACACCACCCAATGTACATTCCTGGATGGTTTATGGCAGCCAAAACTCAAAAGCTACAATACCAAACTGATTCTCTTCTCTTCTGATTCATTCCACACTCTTCTTCATGCTAACTAACTTGTATTGAGTTTATTTTTATGTACTAGGCACTGGCTTAAATGCTTTACGTGCATTCTTTCATTAAATCCCCACAATATAGGCTTCAACACAGACACTAATCTTACTCTCCATTTTAGGAATGAAGAAATCAAGGTATGTAGTACTAGGCAACTTGCCCTAGGTCACAGCATAAGTAAGTGACAGAGCCTGGCTGAACACTTGCATTTTCAACCATTATACCATATTCCTTCCTCAAGTCTTAAAGTTAGTGGCACCTCAAAGTCACATAGTGGCTCATTGCAGAAATCTAGAGCTCACCTTTGATGCTCCTTTTTAATTACTGCTAATATTTAAATTATCACTCCATCCTAAATATGCCTTCTAATTATGGAACTTCTCTAGATTTTGTCACCACTTCTTGCCGTTAACTCAAATGTTCAAATGGGAAGGTGAGCAAGGGAGGGGGATCAGGGAAAGAAGAGAGAGGGTAGGGATATTAAAAATAAAAAAAAAAACGGAAAGGAAACAATAAAAACAAACTTTTGTAAAGGGAGAGGGGAAGAAGGATTAGAGGGAACAGAAAGAAAAGTTATTGAAAGAGTTGTGCCAAGCTAGAAATTCCCATTTGCCTGGAAGGATGATAATATGTTGTCTCCCAGATTCATTTTTGGGCATTCTAGCACTAATTCACAGAGCTAAGGCAGTATAGCAAGGTGTGGCAACTGCTAACCCACAGGTTTCTGACTCTTAAGTTTGCAGTACTGGGCATTGAGCACAGGGCCTCGTGCATGCTAGGCAAGCTCTCTGCCTCTGAGCCACACTCCCAGCCCTGTGACTACAGTTTCAAACTGCAAAGAGTTGGCTAAGAAATAATTTCAACAATAACCACTGCCAAAAATAAAATGTCATAGAATCCCTAACAGGATGGCAGAAAAAATGTATGTATCTAAATTATCGTGTGTTTTGAAATATTTAAATACTAATTTTTAAAATATCTGCTGTATGTACTATAGTCAGTAAATATTGATGCACATAATAATTCACAAAGAGAATGAAATCAAGTGACACGTAATTTCATAAGTAGAATCAAGCGAAATTTTTCCAAAACAAAACTTATCAATTTTGGAAGTAACAGAAAAAATTACACAAAGCATACTGAAATGGTACCACAAACATGAAAAATAATTGTATCCTGTACAATAATGAGAATATTTGGAGAGATCACTCATATTATTGATTTCCCAAGTTTTTCTACATTATTAGACATTATTGACCACTACTTTCTTGAAATTCCTTCTACTTTCAGCCTTACAGCCAAAAGCCTTCTAATTTCTTTTGTTTCTGATTGCTTCTATTTTGTCTTTTTATTATCTTGGTATATAAGCACAGATGTTTCACTTGTGCTCTCTGTTATTTGAAATCAAGTCTCCTTATATCATTTAACTTTTCACTTACTTTATCTCCTGGATGTAGATCACTCACAAATTAAGATTCCTAACAACAACCTTTTCTCTAAAACCTATACTACATGTCCAACATCACCATATGTATCTCCTGAAACATTCACCTTTGTCCAAAGTCTCCAAGTGTATTCATGAGTTCATCATCATTCCTTTCAATTTTGCCTCTGTTTCTCCTCTGTGTCCTCATTTCTGATGATGATACAAAACAGAAATGTAGATGTCACTTTAAGTTCTTTCCTCTCCCCTGCTTCAGGAATTTAACAGTTCTAAGTATTTTCCTATTCTAATGTTTCCTTCCCTTCATCTTTCTCTTTCTCTCCATTCCAACTGTCTCTACCAAAACAGTTTATTTTTCACTGGGATTACTTTCACCACCCCTTAAATGGCCTTCCGGATGGTAATCACCGGGTAAGCACTTAGCATCCTCGCTTGCATTGCTACTATTTATTACCATTGATATTACTCCTAAATCAAATATCAATCCTGTGACCAAAGCCATGAATGGCACACCAATGTCCATCAAAATGTTTCTTAAATCATTTACAAGTCATTCATGATTTTACACTTTTTCCTGATTATTTTATTGCTTGTCCTTTCTGTCCCAGAAAAATCAAATCCATGCTTATAAGTGACTTATGTCATTGTTCATACTCCCCTTCCCAAACTCCCTATGTGTGCATACCCATAGTCTACCTATTATTTAAAGCCTAAGACAAATGTGACTGTTACAAAAACATCTCTCTTGACTGATACAACCAAATAGGTAACATACTGGACTTTGGAAAAACAAGTTTCAATACACCCGAAGTTCTACTTATGTTTGATCATTCACCACTTAATAATTTATCAAAATAACTTGTTATTTTTTAATTTCTAATTTTTATTAGTATATATTTGAATATATGAATGATTACATTCATCTTAATTCTTCTCACAACCCAGAAATTTAACATAATATTCACACAAGAAGCAAGACAGTGGAAGGAGAACTAATTTTCACTGTAGAAATGTAACGTACTTTAAAGAACTTCTACATTATCTCATTTAATGTCCACTTTATGATGAGAAAACTGAGACTCTGAAATTCAGATAACTGTTGTCACCTAACTTTCAATAAAGCTGGGATGCAAGTTTAGGACATTCTGATAACTATATTCATGTCATAGCATGTCATACACTTATACACACACACACACCTCCACACACACGCACGTGCATTTTTTTATGAGAGAAATAAATGAAAAAGTGAGAAAATCCTGACTCTTTTAACTCTCTTTTTCTCCTGGGGTTTAATTGAGAATATATGAGAATTAAGGGAAATAAAACTATATTAGTTAAACCCTCAACATTTGCCAATTGTTTGTTGGACAAAAAACATGTAGACTCTCTAAAGAATAGAAAGGATTAATTTTATTGAAACAATAAATTATTCTTTTTATTAGTAGTTGAAAAATCATAAAAACACCTTTTGTATTTGAAAATACTTTTAAAGAATTATCATGAACACTTTAACTATTTAAATAACTTTGTTTTCAAAATATTTCTTTGTAATTTAATTAGCTAGGTTCTCTTCCATATAGAAATGGAAAGAAGAAAATAATAAATTTGTTATTATGTTAAGTCTATAGGTGCTTGTAATGTCTACTAATCTCATGAAATGTTCATTATTGATAACCAATAATATAGACATTTAATACTATCCACAGCCCATGGCCATGAACATAATAGTGTTATTATTTTTCAGGTAATAACTGGATTTTTCCAAAAAAACACCTCATATATTCAAATCACACGTGAGATAATCATTAAAGCTATGTCTGTGTGTCATGGAATATATTATTTTAAATACTCAGATTTCAGGAACTTCTGGATAATTGTTAATTTAGATGATGCCCACACAAATGTGTTGACCTGATTTAAATTGTCAGCAACCACCCACTGGCAAATCACATTAAAACTAAAGAAAAGAAACACTACAATGTTTGGTAGAACCAAGCATTAAGAAATTAAATGCTATTTCTTAACAAAAAGCCCAATTACCTGAATAAAACCTTTGACATCTGTTGGGCTAAATGACCTATTTTCAACCTCTTCTCTTTAACATAGCTCAAGATTTCTAGGAAATTTAGTGATACTATCATTACATAATTAAAATCATTTCCAAAGTTATTTCCCGTTTATGTATAACAATCTTAACACTACTATTCTAGTCATTCCCTCTATTACTGGAAGATATTAGATATATTAGAAATAGTTTCCTGATTTTGCTTAACTTTTGCTGTATGATCATTCCACACATCTACTGTGAAATAGATGGAAGCATAGATTTCTGTAGTGGGATAGATTAAGGTTTAGATGCTGCTTCCTTAGTTAATGGCACTATGCTCTTGAGTGAAATCTTTAACCACTGTGTCAGTTTTCTCATCTTTTTATTAAGAGTTGTAATAACTAACTAACAGTACTCCACCTGGCAATAGTTACAAAATAATCTGTTCTGTTTCTCTTTTTGTGACAGTCTAATTTCTGAATATTAAATTATAATACAGAGCGCTGACATCATATTATATTTCAAATTACTACCCAATTTTGGTCTCATGCCATTTAGAGGTGATTTCCCTCTGGATTATAATCTAAGGCTGTTTGTTGGAGAAGATAAATATATTTCATTTAAGACACATTAACCTACATATGACATGTTAATTAACATGAGTAAAAGTATATTTAAATATTTACCATCCAAATTACCAAAAAAGTCATGAACTAAACTATAGCCACTATAATAAATAAATTTTAAAAATTTTAGCTCATCTAAAATTTTATATAAATCCAAAGTTTTCATACAGAAAAATATGTGAGGGTTCAGTTAACATAATAATTTTTTAATTGACTTTCTGGTAGAACTTTGCACAGGATTTATTATTATATTTAAGTAGTATCTTAAGGTATAACTTTTATGGTCTATTAAGCATAACTCTCAAACACCTTAAACAGAACTAAATGAGGTGAAATTACCATTAACTTGTATTTTAGGTTACCAAGTGTTCAGGCAATTCCAACAAACTATATCCGGAATAGTATTTTATGACAGCTCGTGACTTTCTCTGTTGAGCTTCCTTGACTTAAATTTTTTACAAGATTGAAAACTGGCCTCTGAGATGGCGCCTGAAAGTTGGGTCATTAGTCCTCACCTTTTAAGAAATAATGTCTCAGCAGGCTGTATTTGAACCTAGTGTGCTCAAGGAGGTGTTAACAGAGTTGTTAATTAACCTAGGTCTGGAACCTATTGTGAATAATCCTAGAAAGTTGGAACAATAGGCAGGCACTGCTTACCTTACAGACTGGAAGAAAAAACTTTTGCTTTAATAATATAGCCCCAAATAATACATAATACTAATTTTAGATAAAAAAAGAATGACAAGATCAAACTAAAAGTTGGTCAGAAATCGGGGCAAACTTGCAGAAATCCAGTCTTCTAGAAAACAAGTTAGAGTGGTCAGAATGGACATTGAGAATGTTGGCTTCTTCCAACAATCCCTGTCTCCACATTTAAACATGAGCGGGAACAAAATAAACCTCAAAGTGACAGGTCTTTTACACCCAAACCTCTGATTAAATCATTGATTTACTTAAATTTGCCAAGACCATTGCTTTTAAAAATACACAAAGATGGAGTTTTCATCACTTTCCTAAATAAGCATGTACCAATTCTCCAGATAATCTCAAGGTGAAAATGAACATTTACTGGAAACCCAATAGGTATGAGGAATGAAAAGACTGACTAGCATAAACACACACACAAACACATCTCTCAATATCTAGAAAAACATAAATACTCCTTAGTTATCTTTCCAAAAGAACTAATCTCAATTCCATTGACAACTTCCTTTAAAAAACTATTTAAAGTTTTAAATCAACTTTGTCCCTTTAACATTTCTCTAAAACTTCTTTATAAAATACATGATCTTATACTTTTTATACATAGGATCTGACCAATGCTAAGAAATTCCCTTTTGCATTCTAAATGATCCAATCAATGTTCCATCTACTTTGTTGATGTTACACCAAACCATAAAACAAGAGAAATAAATGATAAAAGTTACAAACATACTGATATAACATTTAGCTGCTTGAACATGCAAAAATTAATGTGATCCTATGCAATGAATATCCTTAAATGGAGGATTGCTGTTATAGTCACTTCTTAATCAGAACGTGCACAACATGTATAATTATTAATAATTGTAATTGGATAGATGCTTTATACTGCTCAAATAGACCTTTATAAGTTAATATACTTTAGAACTGTAGAAAATTCTGCTTTTTACTTTTTTGCCAAGGGAGAACAGCCATCTACAATATTTATGTTTTCCCTAAAAACAGGCCTACTTATAACCATTATCTTATGTAATAAGCAGTCACTTTCTAGACCTTTTTATTCAACTGTTAACAATTCTAGCTACCCTGTACTGTCTCATCCATGTCCTTATTGTTATAGTCTTAGGTTCCAGAAACCCAAATCATAGTTTAGAGTTGGTTCCTGATGGAGGAAAATGGCACAAGAGGAAGAGGAAATAAAGACAATGGATTCTTAACCTCAATAACTTGGTGTCTTCGGGACATGAAAATAGATTGACCAAGAGATTGAAAGGGGACTACTGAGGAATCCTTGGAGGAGCACTTCAAAGCAGAAAAGTATGAAGGACAGATCTTAAAGTGAAGGTATTCCCAGAGAAAGTATAATAGTACTTTTCTCAGAAAGAGGAACCCCTTCCCACTGTTGGTAGGAGTATAGACTGATATAACCACTGTGGAAATCCGTGTGTAGAGATTTATAAAAAAAAGTAAGATTGGAAGTACCATTCAATCCAGCTATCACACTCCTGGATATTTTCCCAGAATTAAAAACAACATACCACAGCAATATGTGTACACCCGTGTTTATAGCAGCACAACTTGTAATAGTTAAATCTTGGAAACAACCCAAATGCCCAACAACCATGGAATGGATAAAAAAAGGTGTGGTATTTTTATGCAATGGAGTATTACTCAGCTATATAGAAGGATAAACTTGAGGCTTTTATAGATAAATGGATGCAACTTGAGACCATACTTGTAAGTGAAATAAATCAGACTCACATGTGTAAATATAATATTGCCTCCTTATTGGAAAAAAAAACTTAAAGAGTAAATAAGATCCAAAATATACAATAGATACTGTGAAAATGAAAGGGAAAGAAAGTGCTCAAAAGGAAAGAACAACTGGGATATGGGAAAGGAAAAAAGAAAGAAAGGGAAAAGATTATATGCATATATGTGTATATATATATATATATATATATATATATATATATATATGATAGACAACTATACTACTAATTTCTCTCAGCTCATTAAAAAGAATAGTTTGTGTTTTCATTGTTTGATCATTTTTTCAGATCCAAATCTTATAATCTGAACAATTACTTTAAAGATAACAATATGTAATATATTAACTAGTGTTAATTTTCTATTTTTTTAAAATTCTGTATTGTTTTTATCCTTTGTTGTGTTTTTAAAAGAAAAAAAACAGTACTTATCTCTTCAAATATCTTCTCTCAAATGTGCATTATTAGTTAGTTCTCATCTCACAAGCGGCAATTCCTTTAATTCCTTTGGGGAAGTAGAAGGCTTATAGAAGCACACCTTGAGGCCATAACATTAAGTGAAATAAATCAGACACACAAGTTTAAATATCACATGGTTTCTTTTATACAAGAAAAGCAAAACATAAATAAAGAGCAAAATAAAGGATAGATGATAGGAAGTTGGAAGATAGATCTTTCTCAAAGGAGAAGGAGATCAAGAACTGGAAAGGGGGAAAGGAGAGGAGGGAAAGGAGATGAAAAACAAATTAAGATGTGTTATGTACATGTACCATCTTCACACAAGGAACACAATCCTGTATTTTGTATTACTACTGCAAACACACAGTAATACAAAATTAAAAAGTGTGTCCATTTGAAAGAGTCAAAACACTAATCAAAATACATTTTAGATATAACGTAAAAGAGGATGAAAGATTTGTATCTTGAAAGAAGATTCTGAACTTTCTTGGAAAAGATAAAAAATGAACTCATGTTGTAATTGTAAATTGACTGTTTTTATGTATCTGAACTTCAGCAAATAGTGTAAGAATTGGTCAAAACATCTTTGATTAGTGCACACTTTAGGAAAATACACATATTTTATTTTTTCAGACATTTTAGACTTTCTCGATTTCACAAGATAAATTTCTATTGACACATCCAAATTGTAGTATTATTCACATTTGAAAGACACTAAAAAACCCACCTTATACTTAGAACTTATAAAACGTTTTATATGTATTATCTTGATTTTCATCAAAAATTAATATGAAAATCAAAAAAGAAATTAATTACTTTTATAAATCTGGCTTTCTGGACTTTGGTTATTTTATGTACTCCTAGTACTTTCAAATGCATTCTTCAATATTTGTTTTGTTGTTAGAAGTTTCATGTCTAATAGAGAAATAGTTATTCTAAGTAAAAGCTAATCTGTCTTTCTGACTTCATACTTCCTATAGTCTCAAAGACGCTACATCTATAAATCCCAAAAATATAATTGTGTGTTCTGGACCAGAAACTAGTCATACTTTCTTGGTAGCAAAAGTGGGGATGGTGTCTTACTCATTCATGATGGCATCTATTAAAACAAAATATTCTCTTGTAAAGCATCTCAATGTGTTTTTATTGAACTACTGGCTGCTCTCCAGAATAACAGACCCACTCCAAGAAAGCATTCTAAAAATCTTGATTTTATTTGTACAATTTTCTTCCAAATGATCCTTTATTTTTTAGAGTACGCAACCCAATGATACTAGTAGTAAACAGCCAAACAGACAAGCCAGTGCAGATATTCCCAAATGATCTATTGCAACATGATTCCTTCTACATTTTTCTGTATACGGAACCAGTAAGATTGCCCTGAATATCAAACCAGAATGCAATCAAAATGAAGACATTGGCTTCCGAACCTCATTTGTTTTGAAAATCAAGAGACCTGATCTGTGAAATATTCTAAGATCAGAGAATCAAATAATGTTTCAGCATAAATACTAAAACACGTTTGCTCATATTTTAAAATACACGTAGCATTTAAAAGGTACTTTTGATCTCTTGGACCCAAGGTTTTTTTATGCCCCCTTGACAATGCTAAAACAAACAATATCTCTACAAAGTTCCAAAACACTCTTGGGTCAATACTTACCCAGTTAACACTTATTGAGAGAAAGACTGATGTTAAACTCCCTGTGCTCTTTTTTTAAATTCAAGAAAGCCTTTCCTACCTTCTCTTATTAGGGGAATAAAGTTCTGTGTTATACAGCTTCACAGTCCCACGCACATTTTTTTCATAGCACATGTCATGATTTTAACCAGATAGGTAATCTTAGTGTTTATACCCATTCTCAAATTGTAAGTTCCATGAAGCCAAGTATTTGTCTGTTTGATCCTGTACCTTAGTGCTAAACCTATCCTCATGGTAGATGTAAAATCATAAAGGAATATTAATAAAGAAATGAATAAATAAATTTGTATTCACTCAAAAGCCACAATTCACGTGCCATATCATTTCACCAACTGAGATTCTACAATATTGACCTTCAAATATGTAAATCTATTATTTGTGTTGAATATTAGATGCATATTTAGCAATTTAAGGAGGAAAACAGCTCTAGGAAAACAATAAAAACCTACAGTTAAAAACAAAAAGCAATTCTTTTTACCTGATAAATTCAATATGCATTTTAGAACACAATTTAAGCAATATGATTTTTACATTTTTTTTTTAGTGGACAAGGTGATTACCTGAATTACCAAATAATATCTTAAATTGTCCAAATGACCATATTTATGATTTCTGTAGCTAAATATAAGCTTACAGCATATAACATAAGCTTATAGCAACATCTCTTAAAAAATAAGCAAGCACTGACGTCATTTTAATGTAATGTGATATTTTCAAAATCTCTTGTGGAGGACATTTGTTTTATTTATTTATGTCTCACTTCATTCCACCAAGGATTTGAAATATGGATAATAAATTAAGGATTTCTACCTTTAGTGAGCACTGAAAAGTTTTTTTTTGGGGGGGGTGGTGTTTGTTGTTGTTGTTGTTGTTGTTTTTAATCTTGGAAAGGAATAAAATTAATGAAATTAGAACTCAAGATGACTACAGGTTGAAATGTCTAAATGTTGTAATAATATATTTAACTATTCAAATGTGTCTCCAAACAAGAACCTATCCAGATGATCAATTACCATTTCTGCTTTTCCAGATGGCTGTAGTCCCATGTCTTAGAATAATAGAGTGCTCAAATCTTTGATAGTTAATTGTACTGGATTACTGTTTGGCAATCAACCAACTTCCTAGCCTGGGGGCAAATCGTTTTATTTAATGGTTCATCACCAAGACTTCACTAGCAAGGCAATATAGATCACTATGTTATCGATGCCAAGAAATTGAAAGCAAGACTCAACCCATTCCACCTGGGAGGAATTTCATTTAATAAACTACAGCACCTAGGTAAATGGTAACCAAAATGAGGAGTGATTAAGACCAAGAATAGATTAAGTAAAATAGCAAATAGGGAAATAGATTTTTTAATCTCTACAGAGTCATATCTTACCTATTTTAACACTTCACTCTAATATAGTCATTTGGCTTAAAAACATAGGAATAACATCTGCAGTGAATTGAAGTACAAAAGGTAATACATAAAAAGCATGAGGGCTTTCATGGCTTAGTATTTGATCAGAGAGTTTCATATTTTCTTACCAAAATTGAATATTTTCAACTTCAAAATGAATACTTCTTTTTTTTGGCATAAAAAGATTTTTATTAGACAGGATTATGGAAGTACAAACTCAGAAGATAGAGTCCACCCTTGAGAGAAATGTGTAAAGGTCTGGAGCTGGGAATATGTATGTTTTGGTGGGTAGAAATCTGTGACATGTGGGAATCTATAGAAACCTTGGTTCAATTTATAGGTGAAAGCTGATGGCCTATTTACAGGTGAAAAGTCCATTTTACCAGTGAAAGGTGATGGTTCATTTACCTTACCAACTAGATTAAATTATAACCTTATAGTATCTTTTTTTTTAATTTTAAAGAGAATAAAATCTAATAAAATAAAACAGAATAAAGTGAATCAAAACAAAACAGTGAAAGTGGTACAGAATTTCAAAACAGGATAATAGGAAAATAACAATGGCTACCATAATACATCTTGTTATCTTCAAAACAGTTGTTCATAAGATCAGACATAGTAAAATCAAATAACACAAAACAGAATAAAACCAATAAAAACAGAGCATTGAATAAAACAAAACAATAAATCAGAACAAAACAAAACAGTGAGAATATTGGATTTCAAAAACAAGATAGAAGGAAATTGTTCCATATTTGCTATATTGCATACTGTTATCCTCCTAATAGATGCTCAGATTACTTCTTTAAATTGTTTTTGAAATTACTGCATTTTGTGGAAAATATTTAAGTCACACATAAGCCATAAACCATTGAAAATGTGACTTTTCATTTGTCTTCAAAACCTACTCTTAACATATCTCCCATTTAAGGTTCAATGCCTAAAAATGTGGAAAAGCAGCTATTTAATGGAAGAACCTACAAGGGTGACACACACTCATACCAGACTGTATCAACCTTAAATGGTGTTCAAATGATAAAACTCTTCACAATAACACCTCAAGAGATAACCATGGATCTGAGGGATACATCTGCCTTCATGCTTGAAATTAAGAAAGTAAAGCTCTCATTTGTCTTTTGAAAAAAAATTATGTAAGTTGTGTATTTTGCAGATGTTTCTTTATTTGGCAGTATCTTCCTAATTCTCCTCAGTTATTTTTCATGGACCTTTCAAGACTTAAGACTAGTGTGGTCTCTCTTCAGTAAAAGCTCAGTAAACTTCTCTGCTCTCTATGTTCTCACAAAGCATTTTTCAGACCGGTTTCTCCAATCATCATGTTATAGTTGTAATTTAGTTATTTACATGACTGTTTCTTCTATCAGAGTTCCATGTGTTCCTTCCTTGTCCTCATCAGCACTTAAGACAGTCCCTGGCACATAAGAGGAGTACTATATATTTGTTTTAAATAGAAGAATGTTTCACAGACAAAGTACGCCCCTTGACTACAATAAAAGAACTTCATGAAAGTATTTATGTCAGAATCCAAAATGAAATGACCTCTCTTGTGATGAGTAGGATAGTCACTGCTTCACCATTAACAGCTGGCTCATGGAGCTTTTGCTATTCCACCTCCCTCCCCCCACCACTGCCATTTATAAAACGCATGTCTATGTTCTGTCCCTGACTCCTGCTTTCAATCTCCTTTCTCTCCTGGACTTCTGGAACCCTGTTCTGACCAGGGAATACAGGCACAATACATTTTCTAGGAGTTAGAAGGCCTGTGTTCTAAGCCAAGTTCCACTTGGTTATCTGTATGAGTAAAACACTTCCCTCTCTATAACTTCTTTTTCATTCAGCAATAAGGGAGAGTTTGGGGTGTGGAATGTCATGAGTGATACCAATCTAGGTACAAACATTTTATGTCCTCAAGCAAGCAAAGGAGCCCTCAAATGTGACAACATCATTCTCCCTGTCTTGTAAGACTCCAGTTGTTGCCCATTGGACTGGGAATAAAGCCCCCTCCGGGCATGCGAAGTGTTTCGTGTTGAAGCCCTCATTAGAGATTCAGTCTCAAAAGGTGGGTTATCAGCTTTAAAGAACTATCTAAGTTCCCAATGACTTCCACCATCTCACTTCTCTAAATTTCCTAACTCTGTTCTGTGGCAGCATGACCACCACCACTAACCCACAGCACATTTACATACCCCTGTCCTAATGCCTG
>RJWT010005914.1:0-30083 GCA_004365215.1 Cuniculus paca | reverse complement strand
CCCAGCTCTCCAGGGGAGCATGCACCTACTCCCCAGGTGTTCAAACCCATCAGGCGGCTGCCACCCTCCCCGCCTCGCTCCTCTCCTCTCCTCTGCACCGTGGCTTCCCCGAGAAGGACACCTCCCATCCTCCACGTGTGCTCCAGTCTCCTAAGAGAGAGGGAAACTGCGTCCTTGGCTGTCGCACCCCTTGTGCCTGCCTGGCAGCTCGGAGCTGCAGGGGGGCAGTGTCCCTTCCCTCTGGTTGAGTCCGGGCTGTCCATCTGGCTTCTGGAGGCCACTAGCAGTGGGAGGCCGTGTGCCACTTGACTCCAGGGAGACTCAGCAGCTTCTTTTTTCTCCCTGTCCTTTCTACGGCTGTGCTGGGGACTCAGGCACTTGTGACTCCACCCTGCAGCTTTGGGGACTGACGAGAGCACAGTGAGGACTGGAAAGTCAGACGTCTGAGCTTCAGTTCTGCCTCTGAACGGCGGGTGCGATGCCAGAGTCCTATTCCCTGCCATCTGTCTCTGGGCCAGTTTTTGGCGAAGAGTAAACATCATGAATTCCTGAGATGCTTGGCCACTGTCCCCTTCTGCTTGTCCATAGACAGGGAGAGCAGCAGTCGAAGGCTGAAGACACCAACCCACCAGTACCGGCTCTGTAAACAGCAGGGGCTCAGTCAGAAGAGCATGGCTCTAAGGTGCCTGGCCCTGGAATGTGACAGTCGTCATCTAAGGGCTAAGGCAACTGGCACTTCTCTCTTTCATCCTTCATCAGGGAGGATGTCACCCTGTGTCTGTGGTCCCACTTCTGGGCATTTTCCCGAAAGAATTGGAAACATCATACTACAGTGATATGTGTGCACCCATGTTTATAGCAGCACAATTTGTAACAGCCAGATCTTGGAAACAACCCAAGTGCCCATCAGTCGAGGAATGGATTAAAAAGGTAGTATTTTTATACAATGGAGTACTACTCAGCCATAAAGAAAGGTTGCATGGAGGCTTTTATAAGTAAATGAATGTGAGTTGAGACCATACTCATAATTGAAATAGATCAAACTCACATATGTAAATGCCATATTGTTGTGAGCTGGGCGTGGTGGTGCACACCTATAATCCCAGCACTCGGGAGGCTGAGGCATGAGGACTGTTGCAAATTTGAGACCAGCCTGGGCTACAAAGTGAGCCCAAGACCAACCTGAATGGCATAGTGAGACCCTGTCTCAAAAAGACAAAAAACAAACAAACAAACAAACTACTGTATTGTCTCCATGTAAGACACTGAAAGAGTAAATATGATCCAGAATCTACAATAAATATTGTGTAAGGGTAAGAAACTGCTCAAAGAGGAAAAGTAACGGGGATAGGGCAATGGAGGAAAGAAGGAAGGGAAAAGGAAAAATACATAAATTTGTATATACATACATAAGATAGCTAAAATGACTGTACTACTAATTGTATTAGTTCTTGGAAAAGAACAGTTAATACTCGTATGATTAGATCAATTTTGCATGTCTGTATCTGGTAATCTAAGCAACCCTTTTGAAGGTAACAATATGCAATATTACAACCATTGTTGAATTCCTATAATGTTTTGTAAACCTCTGTTATTGTTTTGGGTTTGTTGTTGTTCTTGTTTGTCTCTTGCTTTTTGTTTTTCTTTTCTGTGTCTTTTTTTCTTTTAAAAAAAAGACAATCTGAAATCAAGATCAACACTATTCAGTATCTTCTAAAAAGTAGAAATTCAGATTTTAAAGAAATTCCACATAGAAATAGTAGGAAAATCTGTATTGAATAGGCATGCTCTCAGAAAGAGCTGAAAAGAAACCAATACATAGAGAAACCCGGTGACTTTCTCATGCGCCTTTATTACTGTGCTTCTCTGCAGACTTCAGGCAGCCCTCTGCACTGTGGTCTCACCTGCTCTGTGTGCAGGGAGGCCCAGGGCTGCGCGGGCTGAGTGTGGTTTCATTACTGTGCCCCTTGCAAAAGTCAGGGCTCCAACCCAGTGCACTTCTCTTAGTATCTGAATTCCCAGCTCTCCATTCTAGTTAGAGGAGAAAGAAACCTCCCAAGACGCACAGGAGCATACCATCTCTTTCACTGTTTCTATATAGTTTCATATTCCATACATATTTTTAAAAACCTCATTTAAAAAAAAAACACCTCATTTTTAGGGAAAAAAGAAAAAAAGGAACATCGAGAAATGACAATGTCTCTTCAGGACAGCTGAGATCACAGATACCCTTCCCCACCCATCGCCCCAGTTTTAAGTCCCACAATGTCCCTGCCAGGGCAATCAGCGTGACTTGGTTCTCCTTTGCTACGTGCTGCTAGGGATTTTCAGGCTTTCCTGCAACAGGCCACTTGCAAGACCTACTTCCCTGCAGAGCCCACAGCGGTACCTTCAAAGTGTAGCTCAAGACCCAGAAGTGGGTCATGAAACCCAGTTAGTGGGGAAGGCACATTTAGTGTGCCTGGCATTTGAAAAGCAGAATGAGAGAGCAGGATGGAATAAAAAGTATCAGAGTATAAGAGGTGTTTGGGAAACTTCTTTGTCAGGTGTGTGTGTGTGTGTGTGCGCGCGTGTATGTGTGTGTGTGCATCCATGCATGTGTGTACGCATGCGTGTGTGACGTTTGCTGTATGTCTCAATGTAAAATACCATTCTTATAATGTGAAACATGAAAGCCTTTTTGACCATCAGCATCTCAACCTACAGAACTTCTTTTTAAAGGCACCAGCATTTCATCCAGAGAAATACTTTCAAACAGTTGTATTCATCCTTAAATACTGGCTATAAGCAGGCTAAGAGAGGAGAGAGGTAATCTTGGGAGATGAGCGAGGTGTGGCGAGAGCCAGCAGGAGCACGGCCAGTGTCGCCCTCATCTGCCTTGCCCTACCAGAAAGCTGCAGCCTGCCGGGAAGGCGAGCTATTACCAATCTGACTTGGGCAGCTTCTGGAGGGTACACACAGCAGGGAGCCAACAGTCCCAGATGTGATGGTGACAGGTGTGTGTAACAGGTGGAAAAGATGGAGGAAGTTCTCGTTGATTTGTATCCTTTTGGACCCAGGTCAAACTGTGTGTGAATGTTCTCAACCATCTTTGTCGTCTAAGTGGTGAATCAGTTCTAGGGAATGGACATGGTCATCCAGAGCTGTTCTGCTGAATTAAGAGTGATCCTGCAGGGCACTGGCCCTGTGCTCCATCTGTCATGAGGTTGCTGAGCAGTTTTGACTCTTGGGTGAGGGATGCCCAGTGCCCATGAGGGGAGAGTGGCCTTCTTGGAGCCAGTGCCTGGGGTCAGACCCACAGAGCTGCAACTGCCTGCACAGCAGAGGAGCTGGAGCCTCAGCCGGAGGAGGCCTGGGTGAGCACAAAGGTGACTGGCTGGTTCCTCTCTCAGCCTCCTCTGCTCACAGGGAAGTTCCACCGTGAGGCCTCATTCTTGTGTCCCAGCACCCAGCACAGTGCCTGGCCTGAACGGGTCCTGGGCTTACCCTTGTGGAGTGAGGGAAATCCTGGCACAGCCTGCAGGCCCAGGGAGGATGGTGTGCTATTATATGGTGCATGCAGGTATTTATATGCAATATATATTAATTATGCTTATTTAATAGATACGACAATTCTACAATTTGTGTATGATTAAACCAAAGGAACTATGTTGATATTAGGAATCCCACTCTGCCAAGGTACACACACACACACCCACACACACACCCCCCCACACACCCACACACGCGCACGCACCAGCTTTTTCTTTCCATGACACCTGGTTAGAGCAACTGCAAAAATCAAAGCAAACTGTTCATCAACCAAAAGGTAAGCAGGCTGTGAGACTAAGAAATAATCTGGCTAAGTGCTCAGGGGTGAAGCACTTGTCTAGCATGCATGAGAACCTGGGCTCCATACCCTGCAACCCCCCCCAAAAAAAAGAGGAGGGAAGAGAAAGAGAGAAAGAATGAACAGCAAAGAAATAATCTGGTGAGAAGTATTTGCCTAAAGTGAATGGAATAAAATAATATAGTTTACAATTCTAATACAATAGATTAAGATACAGGTTTCCAATGCTATTGGGAAATACAACGCTGATTTACGGTAATATTGGCCAACCTGTTTTCATGAATTCAGGTACAGTACTGGAGACCTGGGGAGGAACAAGACAGGCCATCTGTCCAGCAGGGCAGGATGCAGCGCAGCAGCCGGCTCAGCAGGAGGAGAGCGCCCACCTCAAATGCACGAAGACTGGGCTCACTGCAAGCAGAGCACGCACTGTCTTTGTCAAGTTCTCTGTTTTCTCAGCAGCGTCACGCACTGGCCGGGGGGCTTATTATTGGTGAGGTGCTTCCCTTCCTAATCATGGGACAATACGTGCTGTGCTACAGAGGACACACCTCCAGACAGCGTGGGTATTCTTATGCCAAGAGAAAGCTCAGCTCGAGAGGGGGGCTGGGAAGGGGAGGGTGATGGATATCGAGAAAGTACTGCAGTGACCAAGATGAGAAAGAATTAGGCTGTGCCAGCAAAAGCCAGCTTCTACTACATCAGAGTAATTGTCTCTTCCCGGACGCAGCGCATGATGTGAAAATGCACACAGCAGAAAATAAGCTGCTTCTCCGGGGAATAACGTGAGTCACTGAAAGTTCACACGGATCTTAGAGATCGCCCAATAAAAGCCTAGTTTCACACTTTGTCCCATGTGGAAACTACAGCCTGTGCCACATGAAAACCGAGTTTTATGAGAGTACTTCTGATTTTTAAGAAGGCTGTTTGGCTTCGTAACTGGCAGCTTCCTAAAAGCACCGGCAATGTCGTTTTTACATGCTGCACATAGCAGGCAGGCTTCGTAACCATCAGGGCCGCCTTTAAATCTGGCCCAACATTATGTAGGTGACAAACTGATAAAAAGTGATTGGGAGAAACTGCAATGGCAGGAATTTCTCACTCAGAGATGCTGTCAACCTATTATAAAAACGAGTCAGACTACACTCCAGCCCTGACCGTACAGGCCGAGCAGGGGCCCACGCGCCCGCCCCACGCACAGCACTCATCGCCTCGCACACTCTTACCGCGGGTCATGGCGGGCATCTTCACACCAGTGCCCAGGGACCCTGGTGGCACTTCTGATTGCATTTTTAGTTCTTTGTAGACCTCACAAGGCTATAAGAGGCCACAGTGGGGCTGATGGCCTGGGGCAACTCACTCCATTTCTCGTTGCCACTTCCTTCTCTTGCTGTGGGTCCCACAGCCCATTTAGAGCTCATGTCTAGCCAGCTGCTCAGACCAGGGCCCGCGCAGTCAGCACTACCTGTTAGGATGTCCGCTGGTGAGCAGACCTGGTGATTTCTCAAGCTGAAGGTTCAAGCAGGATGATGGAAGCTACCAGAAGACTTTTTCAAGATTTGGTCAGTGTCAGAGCCCCTGTAGTCCTGGGGGGTCGACACAGCTGACCAGCTCCCTGCTCACTGTCAAGGGCATGGCCATTCTTGTTCCTGTGGCCACTGCTTACCTTGTCCTCCTGCACCTCTGATGCCAAGAGTCCCTACCCCCTGTGGCCTGGGACGGACCTGCGGGTTCCGCCACCCCAGGCTTGTGCTGCCTGTGCTTTGCCTAAGCCAGAACTTGATCTAACCCTGCCCTGCGATGCCACCTCCAGGCTCATGCATGCTGGCATGATGTTCTTGGTCCACTGCACAGGGGTTTCTCCCCATCCAGCCCAGACAACTGTGGAGCTGCCCCAGCCACTCCTGGGGTATACACTGTGACAAAGGCATGATGTCCCTTCTTCAGAGGACTAGATTCTACACAGACCCAGTCACTTCAAAGATGGCTCTGAGATTTCCCTGTTGCTGTGACTTATAAGCATCAACTCTGTTGCCTCTGGACACAGCATGTCCCCTGGTCTCGGAGTGCTAACATTTAAACTGTTGGCAGATGGCAGTGCGTTACTGACATCCTTGGTTACCGTGCCTGGAAAATGAAAAGCACAGCAGCAGCCATGGTGAGGACAGAGCTAACACATGGAAGAGTACCTGGCTCTGTGTAGACCTGAATTGACAGTCACGCACACCTTTGAGAAATCTTTCTTCTTCAGAATAGAGGTGGCTGGCTCTTTCCTCCTCTCCATCCCATCTCCTTTCCATTTCAGGGTTGCTTTGGACACCTGCATGCAAATCCCATAGTTGCAGCCCAGAGAATTCTTAGTCCTTTTAGAAAACATCTCGACAAATAGAGGGAGCCACATACATGCTATGCAGCGATAAGCAAGAAGTTCCTCATGGTTTATAGCAAAAGTGAGTGTTTATTACTAGGCATCTATTGAAGGCTGAACACAGGAAGACACATGGCCTAATAAACCATCCCAATCAATGCCCAGGAAGTGGAAATAAAAAAGCGGGAAAGCCCTACATGCTGACCAAGTCTTAGACGGAAATGCAATGGTTAACATGTTTGTAATTAGGACTCCAGAATCATCAGGCGCTTAACTTCTGTTCTGTCTGAAGTTTGGATGGAGTTGTTTATAATGGACAAGGAAAGACTAGGAGACTCTAGACCACTGGTGTCAATGGCACCGACTCCAAGGTGCGAACATCTGTGGCATCAGCGCTGCTCTCCACCCCCTCCCTGTGTAGGGCCTTCTATTTGGCTCACGTCCCTCTGTGGTAATCCTGAGAGAGATCAAGCAGCTGCTTTCGGGCTTGTTTTTGAGTCACATCCAGGAATGGGCATGCCAGGAAGACACCCCACCCAACATCCCCAAAGGAGGGTAGGGTAGGAAGCAGGCTTTGTCAGTGAAAAACAAAAATAGAAACAAAAGCAACAAAGGACACCATCTCACCGTACCTCTGTCACCATCTTCCCTTCAAGTGGTGCTGTGTGTGTGTGATACTGAGAATTGAACCCAGGGGCTTGTGCACACTAGGCAAACACCCTACGCCTAAGCTACATTCCCAGCCCTACTGACTGGCTCATTACTTGAGACAAGGTCTTGCTAAATTGCTCAGGCTGGTCTTGAACTTTGGAACCTCCTGCCTTAGGCTCCTGAGAAACTGGGATTACAGGTGTGTACCATCACGGCTGGCAGGAAATGGTACTTCTATAGAGATCTGCCTCCATGGGAAAGGAAAAATTTGTTTTGAATTTTGGTGTCTTATTCTCCTAGACACTCTACTATCTGGCCCCACCTCCCTAGCCACATTTTTAAAGCCCCTCCATCAGTGACACCTCACAGGCTGTGTCCTCACAGCTCGGCCCCTCCCTCTAGTCCAAGACTGGTGTATCCACCCCCTGTCACACAGGATGCTTGTGAGCTGTTTAAATTCCTTGTTCTCAGGTGTTGGCTCAATGATGACATCCAGACCTCCAGGACTGTGGCCTCGCAGATGACTGCATATCTACCCTTCTGAATGTGAGGTTCGAATGGTGCATCCTTTCAGAAGTGGCAGAGCAGTCAGCAATGCTTCCTAGGTGGCTTAAACCAAACCCTCAGCCACAACTTGCATACACAGATGCAGCTTTCTGAATGTGTGACCATGAGGAGGAAATACTTCTTGTGGACTGTCACTCTGATGTGTAAGTGCAAGCTCTGTCCTGAGGGAAATGTAAAAAGGTGAACATCTTCAATTCTAAGTGCTTATACTAGTAAGTAGTGAAGACTGCTCTATCTTCTTCCTCGACTGTAGTTTGCAGCTCAATTTGTGATCAGCACTAAATCCAAATGGTTCATTTTCTGGGTCTGCACAGTAGGCATTTGTAACTGTGGCAATTTCACAGTATCTCAGAGGCTTCCTCTTCAAGTTTTAGCCTCAAAAGAAACGTTTTACCTGAGGTTAAGAAAGTCAAACCCCCAGAATAAATTATATGATGGATCCAATCTCGAGGAGGCGGGTTCTAGAATTAAAGTATGTAGTTCTCGTGGGTAGCATTTCTTTTACTTTAGCCAAAATGGAGCCAGTCAGTTAGCCAGTCAGTTGTCCGTCTGTCCATCCATTTATCCATCCATATGTGCTCAGTTCAGCAGGCCTCCCCTGGGCAAAGGCAGCTGAAATACCTCAGGGTGCTGATACACACGGTTACAAGGCCGCTGCCATTGAGGCTTTATGGCCACAGAGTGCCCATAGTCTCTGGAAGTCATCGGGCAATCACACAAAAACTCTTTCCCCTGCAAAGCCCTGTTTTCTCCAGAAAAAGACCTTTCAATAATGAACAGCCGTCTGTTCCACACGACACAGGAAAAACATGATAAACCAAGTCACACAGGCTCAGCTGTAAACATCCTCTTACACATGGTTTCTACAACTCCGTACAAACAAAAACCAAGCTACTAACCACTTGCAGAATAAAAGAATGCACTGGGTTTCCTGCAATTAAGCTGCAACGTTTTACAGTGCAATTTTATTTATAACTGAAAAAAGTAAATAAATAGATATATAAATGGTGAACAGACCCCTCCCGCCAAAGGCTTTCTCTGCAAATTAACTTTGCAGTCATAAAACCTGTGCCAGCTGGACTCTTTCCCTGCGCTCTGTGGCATGGGCAGCCAGAGCAGGTATATGGCCGAGAAAAAACAAAGTAGGGCATTTTCCACCTTCAGCCAGGGGATGTTAATTGAACTTTGGCAAATGTTTAAAGATTTCTCTCTCCATGTTTGAGAAAGAATTAAAAACAGTTGAGTTAGGGAAAATGAACATCTGTTACTCACTTACACTCACAACCACAATGAAAAGCATTCATAATTAAAGCAATTTTGCTTCCTTGCTAGTTAGATCTGTAATCTTAGGTTAAAAATATAAATGTAGAGGTTCCTTATTGTCTTTGGGGCTTTCTTCTTATGGCTGCTTGTAAAAAAGGTCGTTTACACTGGGTTGCATTTTCCCCCGCTGGAATAACAATATCAGGAAACAGATTTGCGTAAAAAGATAGGAGATGACAACAAAAAGTACCTACGCAATTGAGCCCTGTTTTATGAAGCTATGAAACAGTAGTCAAGAAGTGCTTTATATTTGGGAGTTAAATACACTTTACAGCTGTGTAAAAAGCCAGAGCCATTTTGGGCCAAACATAAACATTCCAATGTCTACGAGGTTTACTTATATTGAGCGACGACTGAGCAGGTTTCTACAACTGGGAGGGATTTGTGTGTTATCCATAACGGCACTGAAAAGCCTTCCACATCAAGTCATTTCCCGTCCAACATGCACAAACTTTATCAAGAAAGTCAAATCTGTTTCCTACAAGGTCTTCACCCTAGCCATGCAAATAATCTGCTAATTGATATACCAGGCTCTAGGCTCTTTGTCCTCTATCCCAACCCCCTTCCGGCTGCTAATGGTTGCAGTCCCTAATATGGCTCGTCTTTGATTGTCTTATTAGTTACTTCTTGTATTAAAAATGGCTCCTCCTTCCAACTCTACTAAACCCAGTGTGGCATGTAAGGGTCTGGTATCTGTGTGCAGTCTTCCTAGATCAACACGCTAATCCACTGCTGTGTACACTGTGATTATACTCCAACTAGCTTTGCACCATCTAGCTGCGTGTTCTGGCTTGAAAACAATGGTTGCCTTTCCTTTTTACCTTCCTTGCACTCATCCTTGAAAACTTTCAAATGCTACTTTCTCCAGGCAGTGGAGAGACGAACTGCCCTCAAGTAGCAGTGACCGTGACAGCACTGCACTCAATGCTCTTAGGTGCTCTCGTGCAGGGTTTTCTACGCACGCTTTTCTTTTGTAACCACATTCCCACCTGCCAGAGGGCAGTGATTCATTTTTCATCTCTGCACTACAGTGCTCCTGAATCTTCCAGTGATAGTCACCAGGCCCAGCTGCTCCACTTCGACAAGTTAGTGTAACATTACCTGACTCTTGCTGATATGTGCTGCCCAAGACAGATGGAGAGAGTTTGGTGCAATTATTAGAAGGACTAAAAACAATCATATTAACATCCTTTGACGTACTGTATTGGGTCAAACAGATTTGCCAGGTGTGGGTTTTAACTGGAATGGCCATCTTAATCAGTCCCTTCTCCTGGTCAAGTCAAGAGGGAATTGATTTGCCACTCATTAACATCGTTTCAGAGAAATCTTGCGCTCCAGTGTACATGAGCTCATCTACAGGCCAGCACAGGGCTTTGCTGCTGAAGGTCCAAGGCCCCTGCCCTCGCGGTGGGTCTGCCTTGGAAGGTGCCCGTAATTGCAGCCAGCACTGGCTCTGTTCCTGCACCACAGAACCCACTGGGGTGAAGCAGCAGAGCCTGGGAGACTCTCCAGGGACCAGTGACGGGCAGAGGACAGAACAGTGTTACACCCTTAGCAGCACATGAGGCTTTCCCTGAGGTTTGGGAAATAAGCCTGGCTGATTTTCTTTCAAAGTGGTGTTGGTTCAGTGCACCACTCCCCTCTCCTGCCACCTCCATGGGAACAAAACTCAGAAGTACCGAGGGAACTGCAGTGTTTTTCCTGGCCTCAGTATGAGCAGGAAGTGCCATAAATCTCTCAAGAAAGCCCATGCTCATGGGATTTCCAGAACCGACCCCCAATTTGTGGAGATCTGATCATTCGGACAGACATCTGAGCCTTTGGGCCTTATGAAAAACATTAATTTATGAGAATAGTTCTGTCACTTCTGAAAACTCTTCTTTCCAGGTCCCCCACTTACTAAGACATGCCTGCCTGCTCGGGCCTGGGGCAGCCCCCAATGTCTTTCACTTTACTTTTAGACTGAATTATTTGGGAACATAGTTGGTGATTCCCTGAGTAATCATCAATGGGGAGGATCGCGTAGGGAGACACTGGTTTTGTCCCTGGGCAGGAACATTGTTAACTAGTTTTCATGTTGTCAACACTGGCCCCAGAAACCTGAGACAGCAGTGGTTGGCAGACACTGTCTGCCAATGTCTTGGTTTGCTTTGCCTTTTTAAAAGATTACTCTGAATGAAGAATGAATGTTGGGGCAGGGGTGATGAGAATGGCTGAAAGGGGGATCTGTTGTCACGGTCCAGAGGAGAGAGAAAAGTGATGAGATGTTTAAAATTCTCTAATGGCTTTCCATCACTTAGAAAAAAGTACAAACTCTTGTCACCTGGGCATTCTCTTCCCACTAGTCTTGCACACCCTCTCCTTTTTCATCGATCATGTGCTCATCCATTCTTGAAACTCTGCTTAAAACATGTTCAACTCACTGCCTCCAAGAAGCCTACTGTGATCCTCACCCTGCGTCTGGGCTAAGTGCCTCTTCCTTCATCATGTCCACTGAGCTGGTCTCCACAAGAAAACTCACCATTAGCATGGATTTCCCTATCTGTCTCTCCCACAAGTCTTGGGGCTACTAGGGTTATGTCTTTGTCTCTGTCTGTTACACTGGACACACAGTAGGCACTCAAATGTCTGCATGGTACATCAACAAGAAAGCGCTCCTTTTAAAACTGGAAGATCAGTAAGTGTCTTAGGAAGACAGGAGGAGCTGAGTGTCGTGGAAGGACCCACAAAAGGATCACCTGCCTAGTTTTTGTGCCTAGGTCCTCCTAAGTTCTGAGAGGTAAGAGGGAAGAGACCAGAAGGTGCTTGGGAACAGAGCAGGCTGGGGTAGGATCCAGTCACCAACCTCCCTGGCAGTGTGACATGGGTGAGCAAGTACACTTTTATCTGCCAGTCTGTTGTGTGGAAAGCACGCCCAGCTTTATCACCAGCTGTGCTGATGTCCCTCCCTGTCCAAACAAGGGCAGGAAAGGGAACAAGAGCATGAGTGGAGATCTGTGCCGACGGCTTTGATCGAGGGAACCTAGCTTTCCCTAAGAAACAGGGAAAGGCAGCCATTTCGCTGCTGAGTGTTTTCTACATAAAGCATTTCAACTTTCTCAGCAACTTCTGATCTTTAGACAGGAGCAGGTAAAGACACTGTTGTCTGAATGTGCTTCGTCTGCTGCCCCATGTGGTAATTACTGTTGTTATTCATACTCCTTGGTGGGGGGCAGCTCTCTAAAGTGCTTGCCCAAGGGGCAGAAGGGCCGCAGGGTTTGGCTTGAACTGTTCCACAAGGACGGTTTTACTGAGTCCTGATTTGTTTTGCTCCTTGGGTCCTCTTGGTTTTTAGAAAGTCAGGCCTTCTTACTGGACTCCGGCAGGGCTTCGGCCATCGGATTCTGTCCCTACTCTTAACAGAGCACTTGAACAGACCCCGAAGGCTGCCGCCTCCGTTTTGCCTCTTCCCCCCAGCAGCGAACAGTCCCATTTTCCAGTCCCTTGAACACTGCTGCCACCACAGCTGTCAGGACTGTGCTAAGTACTTATAGAAGAAGCATAGATTAGAATTCGGAATCCTTTAAATCTGTTTCTAGGTAAGTTTTGCCAGCCTGGCTTCTGGAAATGTCAAGTATTAAACTGCTTTTATCTCACTAATTAATAGCCTTAGTGAGCAAGAAAGTAAAAGGCAGGGTTGGATTTTTCTCAAAAATTAACTGCAAAAAGAAGCCAGCAGTATAAATGAAACAAATTTGCAATACTGTATCTTAAAATATTTTTGAGACAACGGAGTAGATAATCTGGGGAATTATTCGAACTTCTTCCTACTTACTATTTATCCATCTTCTCTTTTGCACCCCCACAGCGGTGTTTAAACTTGCGCATCTGACTTACTTCACTTACCATTATGTTCTCAAGTTGCCTCCATTCGCCTATGAATACCTCAAGTTTATCTTTATTTATGGCCAGGCAGCACTCCACTGTATAAATGCTACATTTTCTTTATCGATTCCTCTGTCGATGGACATGTAACTGTTTGTAAAACCTAGCTATTATAAACTGTGCCACTGTAAACACGGGCATGTACATGTCCCTGTAATATGAGGACTTCAAGATACCGAGAAGAGACATAGCTGGGTCAAATGGAATCGCTATTGTTAGTTTTGTGAGGAATCTCCACACTGATTTCCAGAATGGTTGTACTAGTTTACATTCCCAACAACAATTTTCTTTTTGTTCTTTTTGTCCTTTTATTTCTCCTTTGTAAGAAATTTTTTTTTGGTCTAGGACTTGTACTCTTGAATAACATTTTGGCCATTTTTAAAAGATCATGACACATAGTATATTAACTATTGTTTTCTCATTATTTTATGAAATTTTATTTTTTTCATAGAAGAGAGCTTTTTATATTTTTTTATTAATGTCTACTTGTATTACATTAAAATAAAAAAAATTTAATTCCAGAGAGGAGACTAGACTTGGAAGGAGATGGCAAGGCTACTTAGAGTTAAATAAAGTAGAAATCATGAGCGGGTGTCTATCTTTGGGTGATGGAGTCCAGTAGGAGTTTCCATTCCTCTTCCAGAGAGAGGTCTGTGCATTACTACAGCAGGGAGGCACCCACAATGTGTGCTCTATGCTTAAAAGCCCTTAAAGGCAGGACAAAGTTGTTTCTTTGCTGCTTTGTGGGCTAGAAATCCCAGCTAGCGATGACTTTATGGGTTTCTACGGTCTAGACAAGAGGGTTACTCTTTGGTGAAACTGTTCCTTGGGGAGGTTGCTGTGAAAATTCCCATACAATTAATTACCTTCACAAGGGCGAGCTGCTACCAGGGCGCTAGGCTGGCAGACTTCAGTCACAGAGCAAGCACTCCCAGCGTGGTCACCAGCTATGCTTATTTTCCTCCCTGTCCAAACAGGGACAGGAAGGGGAACAAGAGCATGAGCGGGAAGATCTGTGTCCATGGCTCTGCTTGAGGACCTGGCTTTCTCTGAGACACGGGGAAATAGCAGCCATTTGTCTCTTGAGTGTTTTCTACGTAACACATTTCAGCTTTCTCTCAACTTCTGCTCTTCAGAAGCAAACACGTAAAGAGACCATGGTCTGAACTGGGCATGGTGTAAAATGCCCTTTCTAATGTCAGCAAGTCACGACACGAAAACCCAGAGGGGCCACCACTGCAGTGTTTTCACTTCAGGTTTTATGGAGCCAACAGAGGTAGTTAGTGGCTGTGCTCCTTTAGTACTTGAAGAATAATTTCCACCTACCCCACGCCCGAGCCAAGTGAAAACACCTGCCCAGAAAGCCTACTCAGCTGACAGCCTCGGGGAAGGGCAGTGGACGTCTCAATCCCAATGGCAAAACAACTTCTTAGAGTTCACCTCTCCAAGAAGCTGTGAGAGACCCGACAGCTCTGCACAGCAAATTCTTCGCCAGAGGTGCTCCGGCGCTGCTCTGGTGTCATCCCACACAGACAGTGTCCTCTCCAGCCCCCATGGTACTGTCTACCACGGAATAACTGAAGAAACAAGGAAGTTCTACTCGAGAAGGCAATTAGAAAACACATTTGTGCCTCTTGGCCTGTGAAAGCTCCCGTGAGGGCGCTGTGTTTGTTCTGGGGATGGTGGCTCTGGGAGTGTCCAACCAACCGCCTAGAGGAAACTGTGTAGCTGTGGTGAGATGGTGCCTTGTGAACAAAGAACTACAAATATATCAGTGTGACTGTGAAAACCACACTCAGTGTTTGGTAGTGGCTGGATTGTGACAGAGGGGTGAGCTCTAGAGTGAGAATCAGGAAGCTTAGAGATGTGACCCAATTTAACCACATGCTCTCAGACTTGACACTACACTTGTGTGAGGAGTGGGCCTGGACCACTCACTAGCTTTCACACTTTTTGACCATGATCCAGGGAAAATACATGTTTTAGCATAATTCAAAAAATACATGTTTTGCCACAATTCAGAAAACACCCACACTCATACACTCCTGAAACAAAATTCCTCAAGTCAATTTTTACCCCTACGAAGATTTTAAGCACTGGATTTTCTGTTTCTTCTTCCTTTTAAAAACTGTTGTCATAACTCACAAATTAATTTCATAGCCTACCAGAGATACAACTTCAATTTGAAAACGGTAACCAAGATGACCTTTATGTAGAGTTCTGGTTGTATAACTTCTATCTGTAAAGAGTTGATGCTATTTTATTAATACTGTATTTCCTTCTCCCCACCCCTTGGGAGGAATTTGGGGCAGTGATGGACTTTGTAAATTGAGCAATTTTAAGGGAAACACCTGTAACAAAAGCCATGGCATCACCTGCCCTTCTCCTAAGATTCTCATCACTAGGGGAGTCACTCTGTGGTTTCCCAGCCCATCACTACAGAAAACAGCGGGGAGTAGGGGCAGTCCCCTCCATCCAACCTATTAGAACCTTGTCCTTTTTAGGCAACAAAATCTAAAATGGTCTGAAGCTTCTCCAGTCTTTTTTTTTTTTTGTGGCACCGGGGATTGAACTCACAACCTTGCGCTTGCCAGGCAGACACTTAGACCGCTGAGCTAAATCCCCAGCCCTAGCTTCTCCAGTCTTAAGAAATTAATTTTTTTTATTATCAGTCTTTGTTAGTCTTCCATTCTTTTGAATGTTCTGAAAAACTTTGTGCTAAATGCAAAAAAGACCATGAAGATGGACAGCATGTCCAGCAGTACTGCTTCTTTGACACTGAGTAGGGGGAAGCCACTGAGTACCTGTTAGACAAGCACTTCTAGAACTCTGAAGTCAGTGATTCTTTAATGTCCATAGCACACTCAGTAAGATACGCACTTCGTTTTCTTCATAACCAGGATAATTGCATATTGACCTGGATCTCATAAACGAAGTCAGTAGGTAAAGCACATTTTGGAGCATCTGATTTGCCCTAGGTATAGTCATCATTTCTTCACCTGATCACACATCATCTCTCTCCTGAGAGAGTCCAGTGGTCCATGCTATCTGCTGTTACACATTTCACTAGCATCAAGGCCTGGCTCAGGGAACAGGATAAAGCCAAGCAAACTGGCCCACATGAGAATTAAATTCATGACCTCAGACTTATTAACACTGTACTCTGGTCACCTGAGCTAACTTTGAGTCATGGAGCTCCAGCTGGCAAGCATTGTGAACAGAGGAACATGACTTATTACCAGACTGCAGAGAACCGGTATGCAGACCTGACTCTGTTTAGTATTATTCTCTGTAAATGAGAAGAGTCATTGGCAAATATTAATTGGGCATGTAAATAACACTGTGGTTTATTAGGTTAATAAATTCAGAACACTTTCCAGACAAGAACTGGGTATCACTTGGAAGGAAAATGACAAATTGTCATTTTCTGAGAGAGGACAAAAGAGGCAAATGCACCGAGGAAACATCCATTCACTCTTCAGCCCTGTCATTGTTCCAAAGTACACTATTATATAATAGAAAACAGACAAAGTAAACAGAAATTCTAGGAGGTCGTGAGATGCTATTTTAAGAGGCACAGCTACCACGAAGATGAAGCTACTTTCAAGTTTATATATAGTATTACTCATTCTCCAGTTTACCCTTCTTGCTTGACAGAATTAAAATGACAGTGTTCATCAGTATGCCACATTTATAGCTTTAGCTAACGGTCTCCTGCATGACAAAGGACGAATTTTCTAGTCTTGGCAAACCTTTCATGATGATGCCAGGAATAAATCTTTGTTGAGATACAAAACAGGAAGGAGAGAAGTCCTTTTAGAATATTTACTACTTACTCACTTCAGGGAACAAGGTCTAGAGATTACTGTCATCCCTCAGTGTCTATGCAGAACTGATTCCAGGACACTTTCCTTCCACAGACACCGAAACCTGCAGATGCGCAAGTTTCTTGGATAAAATGACATAATATATGCATATAACCTATACCCATTCTCCTATATATTTTAAAACATCTCTAAGTTACTTATAATATCCAACAGTGTAAATACTACATAAATGATTGCTGGACTATATTGTTTAGGGAATAATGACAAGAAAAATGTCTGCACGTGTTCAGTACAGATGCAACATCTTTTTCCACAAATATTTTTGATCTGTGGTGGGTTGATTTTATGGATAGAGCCCAAGGACACAGAGGGCTGCCTGTATTTATGTATGTGTTAATATATTCTACTAAACTTTTTCTGTGTGTTCAGTATACAAGTACAGATTTTATCATTACTTCAGGAAAGCTCTTAAGTGACAATTTCTAGTATTTTCTGTTCCCTTGCTTTGCTTTTTTATTAGTGAATACTACAGCACATATTTTTATTATGCAATTATTAGTGCATATTAACTATACTGGATAATGGGCTACATTACGGCATTTTCATACATGCATGCATGTAAGATACTTTATCCCAGCGTCTCTTCCTATTACTCTGTCTTTCCGTCTCCTCCTGCACCATCCACTCCCTCCTAACAATCTCCCTTCAACTTTCATGTACCACCCCCTGTGCCCAGATTCCACACATGAGACAGAATATGTAATACTTCCTACGTAGGACATGATTTCATTCTTCCTTTTGGCTAAATAATATTCCATTGCATAGATATACATCACATTTTCTTTATGTATTTATGCTGACGGGTATCTAGACTGATTCCATAACTTGGTTATTGAGAGTTGTACTCTGAATTTACTATTTACTTGCCAAGTACCATGTATTGGTAAAGATATGTCATGTTTCTGAAATGCATATTACAGTTATTTCAGAAATGCTTTCATTTCTCTTTGATAAAAAAACTCAATTTTTATATTTTTATGATTTTCATTTCTAAAAATGGCTTATTCATGTCTCAGGAAGAAACTAGTCCCCCTCCAGGTATCGCTGTGCTGACTACAAGGTATAGCAGTGGCCCATGTAGCCCAGCACAACCAACTTGGGCAAGATGCCCACCAGCTCACACACAGCTGAGCTGGGACATTTTAATGTTATGCTTTTGAATGGTAACTATTTGTCAAGTTTTGTTAATCTTAAGATGATAATTTTCTTTTATGTATAACATAGCATATTCTAAATTATATACACCAATGTTCCAGAAACCAGCTGGCTTTAATTACACATTTTCTTTTGGAAGACTGCTCCCTTCGCATGACAGTGAAATACCATTCACAGCATTTAAACACTTGGCAAAAATTAACTTAGGTAAATTTTAGGGAGACTGTCTATACAATAATGATCTGGAATTCCATGTAATATTAGAAATAAACCATTTAAGATGGTGAGATAAGACACAGGGCCACGATCATGTCTTAAAAATATCATCCTGAATTACCTGCCCAGCATCAGTCCCTGTAACTACTAGCATATCTACTAGCACAGCCTTCCATCCTGCATGCCACTATTCTCAGGTCAAACAATTCTGGTGAGAATCTCTTGCCTCAACCTCCCAAGTAGCTGGGATGACAGGCACATGCCACCATGTCCAGCTAGCTGATGAGAACTGAAATGACATAGATTATTCTAGAGAGTTCAAACTGTATCACACAGAAAGCACCATTTTCACTATTTGGCCGAACAGAAATCTGGTTTACTCTTAACTTTTCTTGTTATTTGAAAAATTAGGTAATGTTGAAAGATGCATCTGTTTGCAAGGACATAGATCTAAGTTGACAGACAATGGCAGGGACTGACCAGTTACTTTATCCAAAATTATTCTGTTTCCCTTAGAATGACTTGTCCTATAATCACTCAGCATAGCTTGGATGCCTTTTTTAAAAAAAAAAATGAAAAAAGAAAAATATTTAATAATTGGGGTACTAAGACAGAAAACAGTACATTGTGGCACCAAGAAATGTCAAATTCATATAGTTGCCCCCACCTGACTTCAGTTTCTCATTTTGATTTTATATATGTACTTTCCTACCAGAATTGGCTCAGTTTAGAAAAAAAATACTCATTCAGCTCAGTGGAATATGAAATACATATTTGATCTGATAAGATCAACCCAATTTATTAGTGATGAATATAAATTAACAGTACTACCCAGTTTTCTAAAGAGGAATTATGTAAGTTTGTTAGCGAGGTGCTAAAACTGCACAACCAGAAACCTTTTCATTCCTGGCACCAGAAAGATTCCAGCAACCTAAGTATCCCCCGCCCCCCTTTTCAGCACATTTCCAAGAAGTCTGAACAAAGTCCCGGGATAGGAGCATTGAGATTCTGTACTTCAATTGTCTCTTCAGCAAAACTAAATTAGCTTAGTGAAAGCTTTATCATTTTTCTGCAGATTCTTTCTTTAACATTGTGCAGCTGGGTGTGCCCAGAGATAATTTTATTGTTTAAACAAAGAGCCGCATGGAAAAGCCATTAAAATTAAGTTTGCTGTATGATACCCACAAAGATTAAGGGTGTCTCTGATTTTAATGTGCTGTGTTTTAGACAGTTGGGCAGGGGGCAGAGGAAAAGAGTTCTCTAGAAACACACACATTTGGCAGGTCTGAGTGTTCATCAGGTGTTAAATCTCCACCACCGTCACATTACAGGTATGTAGGAGCACTGAGCGTGTGTGTGTTTGTTCACGTTTTCAGTAGAACTCTATTTCCTAGGCTTCCAATCCAGCACTCATATTTCTGTGCTGGCACTTGATTCCAAAGGAAAATTACCGGGAAGTGTGCAGTGATGGATGCTGGCATATGAGTATACTCTGGATTTTGGCTTAAAAAGATGGCATTCTTTTGGGGGGCAGGGGGTGAGCAGTTCAGTCTTAATATGTGCTGTTTAAAACAACTTTATCCTGTGATCTTTCTGGATATGCTTTTGGCCAGTGCACAGATTCTTGGTGGGAAAAAGAAAAGCCACGTCAGATCTAAGGTCAAAGGCTTGACTATGTTTCCAGCACTGGGCGACATATGGCTAGAAAGACCTTCAGGATTTCTAGTGAGAATTCTTAACAGTGTGAGGTAGAATAGAAAAAATAAAGAGAAACAAGAGAGACAAAGGAAAACTGTAATTTTAAAGTTGCACTTTTAAGAAAACTGCAACTCTAGGGTATGAGGTTACTCAGGGTTGTTCATCTCGGTCCTCCATATCTTCACTCCCTAAGCCTGTTTGTACTTCCTAGGCTTATATATATATATGGGTTCGGGCATTTCTTCCAGGCTATCACCCAAATCCTTTAAAGACACTATAGATCCATAAATTAGTCCAGTTCCATAAGATAAAGGGCAGGAACTTCACCTTAAGATGAAGAAACAGATCAAAGGGTTTAAAGAATGCTTTTAAGCAAAATCTTGTGCATCAAGTTTGGTGTGGTGGCACATGTCTGTAATTTCAGCACGTGGGTGCTGAGGCAGGAGGATCACCTGGAGTTCGACGTCAGCTTGAGGTACATAGCAAAACCCGTCTCAAAAACAAAAACAAACCATAAAACCCCCAACAGCACCTTACATCACTAATGTTAAAGAAAACCTCCAAGAACACATGTGTACGTCCATGCCCAGAATACAGGGTGCCTCTCTCTGGAGGGCTTGTACTCTATTTTCTCTGAGTGTACAGTTCTTTAACTTCGCCTAATAAAACCTGTCATACGTCTCACACATTCCGAAATTCTTTTTCTGTGAAGAAAGTCAAGAATCTACTCAGTAGGCTGAGTTAAAATCCCTATCTCTTCTTGGAGGGAATTCCTTGGACCCTACCCAGTAGCAAGTGGAAATATTTTTATTGGTTTTGATTAAGCAATAACACAGTTAATAGCTGAGATGAAATTTAGGTAACACCAATGGTTAAATATAGTAGCATCACTTTGCATGAACATTAATACAAAAATATTGTTAAAATGGCAGACTGCAAAAATGCTTTATTACAGGTTAAGCCATCAATATCCTTCTGTCACTGCAGAGATTCAATCTGAGGTTAAGTTTCCCAGATGGGGCTGCCTAACCTAGGTCTGGGGTTCTCTTAGTTTCAGAGGATGTGCCTGACATGGCCTGAAACCTGAAAATTTGTTTTTGTTTTTGTTTTTTACAATTCTCAATATAACAGTGTTCTTTATCTCATAGAAAGCAAAACATTTTGGGTATTGGAAGATTGAGGTGCTATAAAATTCTATGAAACACTTTTAGTCATTAAATAATTCTTAATTGTGTCCAAAGACAGAGTTTGACAACTAGCTCTTACCTGTTTTTAATCTCTCCCCTATAATATGTACTTGTTTTATTTGTCCATGCTACTACTTTCTTAGTGCTCCTTGGCTAACAAAACTGAAGATAATGGATTCTGCTGTCTTTCTTCAATGGAGAGGAAATTCCTGAGATTTTCATACTTAAACTACTGTATACATTTATTTCCTTTGTTTCTACATGAATTGTTTATGGCAGAGGAAATGCTATTTGCTAGTTCAAGGAGTGGAAACTGCAGCCTCCTGTTCCTCATTTCTGCCTGGGGCATCGTCTTTTATTTATTTATTTTTTAATCTGTGGTAAAATTTACCTACGGCGAAATGCACAGCTTGTAAGTGTATACTTTGGTGCATCTGACAAATGTATATATTTGTATAATCAACATTCAGTCAACATATAAATTATATCCATTATTCTAGAAGTTTCTCTTGTCTGTGGCTCTCCCCACTCCCAAGTCAATTACTGATCTGATTTCTATCACCATAGATGGTGCGCCTCATATACTGTATCACAATTTGTTTATCTACTTACTTGAGGATAGACTACTTACTGCTTTGACACTATTGTGAATAAAACTGCTATGTACCTCCTCCCACCTGTTTTTTTGTGGACACACATTTTCATTTCAGTTGGGTAGATATATAGAGAGGAAGTTCCAGGTCAACATTGCTCAATTTGTAGCCCTGAAGAAGCTATGTGACCTCTGTCAGTCTCACTCTTTCAGGTGAGTGGAGGGACAATGACATTTGCTGTCTCCTTCTCTCCTTGGATACACTTTACATGGCCATATGACCCTGACATAAATCTTATTAGTGAGATGTTCAAGTCTTCCATATTTTAAAGACTATCTGAAATGTACTGGGAGGCCTAATGTGGGTGAGGGCAAAAGTCCCCTCTTTTTGACTGTGGTAGTGGCTGGGTCTCGTGGTCACATTCTTCAACAAGAGGAGAAACAGCTAGTGAGTGTGTGCACCTGCTAGAAACACCCAACATTCCCTTTCCTAGTGCTTTGACAGTTACAGAGATTACTGCTACCTTTACTAAAGCAACAAAAGGGGATATAAACATCACTAACCAGCTGTATTTGTACCTCTACCATCCTTGGTTATAAAATGGTTATCGGAAATGCTTCTGAGTTAATAATAGTGTCATTTTCCTTATTTTTAAATGAAGTAAAAAACGAGTTGTAACAATTCTTTCTGTATACTAGTTAGGAGACCTTTTGTGTATATTGTGTATGTGTGTATGTGGTACTAGGGATTGAACCCAGGGAGCACTAAGCTAATATCCCCAGTCTTTTCCATTTTATTTTGAGATAGGGTCTTGCTAAGTTGCCCAGGCTGGTCTGATCTTGCGATTATCTTCCCTCACCCTCTGGAGCAGCTTGAATTGCAGGAGGGTGCCTGAATACCCAGCTTATGGTAAAATCTTTATCACATACATAGTTCGCAAGCATTTGGTTGCTTATCTTCTCAGTTTTTTGATAGTGTCCTTGAAAGCACAAATGTTATTAGTTTTGATGAAGTCCCAGTTGTTTTTCTTGGGTCACAGACTCTTTAGATACAGCATCTGCATCCATTCTGACAAGGAAAGAGTTTGGCCGTCTTTCCCTGGAAATCGTACCCGTGCCCAGAGTAGGTCATTAGCAGACACCACCTGCACTGCACATTCCTGGAATCAGCCTCTCTGAGGTTAGTACAGACCGAAAACAAACATGCATAAGCAGTTGTGGCCAGGCGGCTGAAATAGTGTCTGCCCAGTGTGCAGGAGTCAGTTAAGAGTGAAAAATGTCTCCTTTGTTTTGAGAGTGCTGCAAAGCGACTGTAAGAAGCCCTAAGCAGCCTGGCAACAGCAGCTATGTCCTCCTCTGTCAGGCAGTGCTCCTGAACACATGGGCTCATTTACTAGCACAGGTGTCTGGAATCAGAGGGGCCTGTGACACTGATGTCCTTTCTGAACTGGCAGTTAAAGTACACGCGGTGTTTATACAGCACTGGCTCAGGTCCAGTCCTCGTTTCATTAATCCTTATGATGAGGGAGGTATTTCTATCACTATACAGATGAGGAAACTGAGGCTTGAAAAGGTTTAAAACCATCCATCTCCCACGCAGCAGAACTAAGATTTGAATACAGAGTCCTCATATCTCAGGGATTCTTACTCACCACTTTGCCGCTGTGCTCACGCCGTTCTAGATCACCTAGAATGCTCGAGACTTATATACGACCTTTAGCCAACATATCTAGGTTTGTTCACGTGTTCCTTACACTGATAAATCCTACAATGATCATAGGCTGTAAAATTGCCCAAATCGCTTCCTCTCTAATCTCACATTATCCCAACTCTTTGGAATTTACATGTGCCTTACAATTATCCCAGACATTCCATAGAGGTGAACATACAGCTTATAACTGCTGAAGTAGTATAGAGAGAATAATCCTCTGTGTACCTCTATCGTGTCCTTAGTAACCATCTGTGCTGCAACACTATTTCTCCTATCTCTCCTACCTGCGTTTTGCCTGCTTCTTCTAAGAGATTTCAGTTTTAACTCATGAGAGCTGTACTTTATGTTTTTCTGTATCCCTAATACCTGGCACAGTACCTTGTAACAAATGAGATGTTCAAAAAATTATGTCCAGTGAAAAGATCCTGGTGCTGTGTTATAAACAATGGCTACTTCACTTGGGAACATCTGGAATTGCATGAATGATTTAAGTCAGCCTCAACTTCTTTGTTTTTAAAGTGGGTTAATCATGCTTGCCCTTCCCCATTTAGTGTTAACAATGATCAAATTACATGATGAAGTTGAATGTTTTTATGTGCCATAAAGACACTATTATTGAGTAGGGCATGGTGGCTCACGCCTGTAATCCCAGCACTCAGGAGGCTGAGACAGGAGGATAGTTGTGAGTTCAAGACCAGCCTGGGCTACAAAGTGAGCTCAAGGCCAGCCTGAATGGCATAATGAGACCCTGTCTCAGAAAGACAAGGTCTGGGGATCTAGATCAGTGGCCTAAGTGCCTGCCTGGCAAGCGCAGGGTTGTGAGTTCAATCCCCGGTGTTGGAGGGGGGGTGGGAAGAGAGACACTGTTATTGTCACAGGTCACCATTTACTTGATTATTCATGTAAAAAAAGTTTCATTTGGGAAGGTTTCTTATAAGTGGTATAAAGTAGTTGTATAGAATGAGTGAAACATTATTTCCTTATTGTCATCTTCACTCCACTAATGCTTTGAATAACAAGTAGAGGTTAAAAATAAGTAGCCATAATGAAGACTCTGAGGAAGCAGAACTGGTCATAAAACTAGACCAGGACAAGCTGGTGTGGTGGTGCATGCCTGTAATCCCAGCACTCAGGAAGCTGAGGCAGGAGGATTGGTGTGAAAACAAATGAACAAACAAAAACCACTAGACCAGGACAGTCAGGTAACAGGATAAAAGCTTCACTAGTCAATCCAAAATGTAGGTGAGAGGATAAAGACTGGAACAAAGTGAAAAAGCTTTTGCAGTGACTGTAATATAATTTAAGCCAGATAATGGAGCACCAGATTTTGTTATTCTCCAGCTACAAAACAGGGCATTTATGTGAAAAGGGAAAGATCAATCAAGACCACTTTCTTAGTAGGAAGATTTAGGACTGTTTCCTAGGAACTATCCAGACATTCAACTCTTTAGGGCAGAACCTGTTAGAAAAACCAAACTACAGCCTCAGGAATTTGTAAGTAGATTCCAAAATTCAGTCAGGCTGAAATACTTTGCTTTTCTTTTCTTGTTTTCCACTATTACATAGAAAAGGCTTCTTTTCTCTACAGTTTTCCTCTCTTCTTTTGGATGGGTATGGGAAGGTATATTAGCTTACTTCGACCTTATCTTGGCGATCTTCTTCCCTTCAAGGCTTTTTGTCTTTATTAAACCTATTTAATTTTAATTTGCTGTCTAGAAAGAAAAGTTTGGGAGAAGAGTCCACTTCGACTCCATTTAGATTGAATTGTGCTTGGCATTTGGAAACTATCAGTTCTATAAGTCTGTATTTCAGAGGAATTTTTACCCAAGAAAAAATTAATACTTTTCTTTTTGAAATGATTTGCTGTATGTAACTTCTGAAAAATTTTAAAATCTTTGTAATTTGAATAATTTATTATGAAATCCAAAGAAATGTTAAAGACTCTGTTATAAGGAATATGAAGTAAAATAAAAACAGTTTAGAAATTTAAATTTCACATTAATAATCAAAACAAGAAAGTAAGTAAATGGTTTAATTTCCTTAGGTACCTTTCTATGGTTTAATATTTGATTCTTTTTCCTGACATGGGCCAAAATATATACGTACTTAACTATTTTCCAGGAGACACTATGCAGTGCTGTTATAATCAGCAACATGGCCAACTCTTTCCATGGCTTTTCTATCAAGATACTCATGAACATCTGTTCATTCCCATTAGATTTATCTCTGGAGTCCATAAAACTGGACTGCAGTGGCTTTTGTCCAAACAGTGTGGAAATGTTAACCCAACCTAGGAAGAAATTGCAACTAGAGTGGTCACATTTTAAAACAGTGGTTTCTCCATTCTTGCTGTAGGTTGGAATCACTTACCCCAGAGAGTTCTGAAAAGTTCCCAATGTCCAGGCCCCACCCGCCAACCTAATCAGAGTCTCTGAGGCACAGTCTAGGTAGACAGAAATTACACAGTTTTCCAGATGACGTCGATGTTCAGTTTGATTGAAAGTCACTGGCTTTCAGTGGGTAAACAGGGTGAGGAGGAAAGAAATTACTTTCTTAACTAAGCTATAGACACTGATAATCCAGACAATCTGCTCCCTAATGATGGATGCAAAATTATCCTGAGCCTTTCATATAGGGTGATCCCTACCTCACCCCTGGTTAAACAAATTTGATGGAAAGAAATCTACTAAACACTCTTTTTTTGGTCAGTAGTTCTATGTCCTCTGTTTATATGACCTAAACTAGGTTATTTTAGCTAGAAAACGAGTACAGGCTTATTTTAGAAAATATGAAAAAAAGAAAATAAAAAACATTCCCTCTATCATATTAAGGAAACCATAGTTAACTTTTTGGAGTAAAAATTAACATCATACCATGCATACAATTTTGTAACCTCGTATTCTCACTTAACAATGTGAAAACTTTCTCATGTCATTACATAGTGACCGCCAAAGTTGTTGTGAGTGGCTACAAAACACTCCAATGGTTTTTCTTTTATTTTGCATTAATTTTTTAAAATTTTAAAGTAATACAACTAGATGTTAATAAAATATAAAAATCACTTTTCTTACTTCTGTGGAACAACAAAAAAAATTGCATAATAAAATAATAAGGGAAGGGTTGGGGATATAGCTCAGCGGCACAACTCCTGTCTGGCAAGTGCAAGGTCCTGAGTTTGATTTCCAGTACCAACAACAACAACAACAACAAACCAGTAAGGGAATAACACTAGTTAATATACTGTGTAGCATGATCTTAAAAGAATGGCCAAAATGTTACTCAGAGTACAAGTTATAGACAAAAAAGACTCTCACAAAGAAGAAACAAACAAATGAAAGGGCGACACTTACTTTTCAATGAACAAAGAGAAACTACTAGTATAAATGAATAAAAAAGTATATACCTTAAAATATTTTTGAAACAATGGAATAAATAATTTGGAGAATTATTTGAACTTCTCCCTACTTCCTATTTATCTATCTTCTATTTTGTGCTCTTCCTCTATTTTTTCTCTCTTATATGTGTGTGCATATATACATATATATATGTGTGTGTGCATGTGTGTTTGTTTTTGATTTCCTGTATAAGAGAAACCATGCAATATTTAAGCTAATGTATCTGACTTATTTCTTTTAACATTAAGTTCTCAAGTTGCCTCCATTTGCCTACAATGCCCCAAGTTTATCTTTCTTTATGGCACAACAGCACTCCATTGTGTGTAAGTACCACATTTTTTTTTTACCCATTCATCTGTTGATAGACATATATGCTGTTTATGAGATCCAGCTACTATAAACTGTGCTGCTATAAACATGAGTGTCATGTATCCCTGTAACAGGATGACTTTAACTCTTTTGGGAAGATACCTAGAAGGATGATAACTGAGTCAAATAGAATTGCTATTTTTAGTTTTGAAGGAATCTCCACACTGATTTCTTTCTTTTTTTTTTTTTGCGGCACTGGAGATTGAACTCATGACCTTGTGCTTGCCAGGCAGGCGCTTAGGCCACTGAGCTAAATCTCCAGCCCTCCACACTGATTTCTATAGTGGTTGTACTAGTTTACATTTCCACCAACAACATACAAGAGTTCATTTCCCCCACATCCTTCCCAGCATTTGTTACTATTTCACTTTTTGATGACAGTTATTCTTTCTGGGATAGAACGGTATCTCACTGTAGTATTAATTTGCATTTCTGTAATAGCCAGCAATGTTGAACATTTTTTCATATACTGGCCATTTGTACTTCTGAGAAGCGTCTATTCATTTAAAAGGCTCATTTTAAAAACTGGGTCTTTTATTTGGGGGGAGTCAAATTTTTTGAGTTCTTTATATATTCTAGATATTAGTCCTCTATTCAAGGAATAGCTGGCAATTTTTTTTCCCACTTGGTAGGTTATCTCTTCACTCTGTTGGTTGCTCCTTTGCTGTGCAGAAGGTTTTAAGTTTGATATGATCCCATTTGTTGATTCTTGGTATTATTTCTCGTGGCTTGGGGTTCTGTTCAGAAAAAGTCCTTGCTTATGCCTATGTCTTCAAGAGTTTCACTTATTTTATCTTTCAGCAGATTAAGTGTTTCTGTTTTAACATTTAAATCTTTGACCTATTTTGATTACAGGCATCGTGCACGCCTGTAATTCCAGCACTTGGGAGGCTGAGGCAGGAGAACTGTTTCCAAGTTCAAGACCAGCCTGGGCTACAAAGTGAGTCCAAGGCCAGCCTAAACTGCCTAGTGAGACCCTGTCTCAAAAAGACAAAAAAAAAAAAAAAAAAAGACCAAACTACATTTTAGTATGTGGTATGGGTCTAGACTCAATCTTCTGCATGCGGATATCCAATTTTCCCAGTACCTTTATTAAAGAGGCTAGCTTTCCTCAGGTGCATGTCTTTGGCCCCTTTGTCAAAGATCAAATTGTTGAATGTGCTGGGGTTGTTTGTGCTTCCTCTGTTGTTTTACATTAACTGTGATACCTGTTTTTGTGCTAGTACCGTGCTATTTTCAACACAGCAGTTTTGTAGTATAACCTCAAATCTGGTATTGTGATGACTCCTGCTTTGCTTTTGCTACCCAGAATTGTTTTTGGTATTCTGGGTCTCTTTTGGTTCCATATAAATTTTAGAATTGTTTTCTCTAGACTTGTGAGAAACACTATTGGTATTTTGACTGAGATTGTGTTAAATCTGTATATCAATTTTGGAAGTAGTCATTTTGATTACATTGGTTCTCCCTATCCAGGAACAGGGGATATCTTTCCATTTTTCTGATGTTCTCCTCAATTTCCTTTTTCAGGTGATATAATTTTCATTGTAGAGGCATTTCATTTCCTTGGTTAGGTTAATTCTCTCTTTTTTTTTCCTTTGGCACCGAACTCGAACTCATGAGCTCATGTTTGCCAGGCAGGCACTGTGCTGCTGAGTTACATCCCTGGCCCTGGTTAATTCTTAATATTCAATTTTTCTTGGTGCTATTGTGAATGGTATTGTTTTCCTAATTTCTTTCTCCGTGAGTTCATTATTAGTGTGTAAGAATGCTATTAATTTTTCTGTGCTTATTTTGTATACTGCTACAATGCTGAATTTCGTTATTAAATTCAGGAGTGTTTTGGTGAAATTTTTTGGGTCTAATAAATAGACGATCATGTCACATGCAAATACTAATACACTGACTTTATCCTTTCCTATACATATTCCTGTTCTTTATCCTTTCCTATACATATTCCTATTGCTTGATTGCTGTGGTGGATCAACTAATGGTCAGCTTGCAACACCTAGCTGAACTGATTCAACATGGTGATGGGTGTGGATGGCCCACCTGAGGATTTCTGCCAACAGAATAAAAGGAAAACTGGAGGGGAAGATGCTGGGCTGTTGGTTCTCCTGGAGAAGACTGTTAAACTGGTTTTCTGATATAAACTCAGCTGTTATCATAGGAGAAGCCTGGGCCCTTGCTGTCAGTGAGGATGGTTGTGGTTCTCTTCAGGGGAGCTCTGGTCCTTACCTTGAGCTCACTTCCTGGCTCCAGTGCAGATCCCTCAGCTTGCTGGCACAGATCCTTCATCCTGCTGGTATAGACTTTCTAGCTTTCATCACTGACTTTTGGGCCTTCGCAGTGTAGATCCTCGATACAGACTACCATGAGACATTGTCATGGGCTCTACACCTCCAGGTGGACTTGTGGAGGATACTGTCTGGGGTCCATGCCCTCAGCTGAATTCTTTGGGTCTCTAGTGCGTGGACAGATTTCCTGCACTGTTTTGCATTTGACTCTTTGGGTGAATATTATAAAATAATCCTATAAATTATGTATCATGCATTAAATCCATTCCCTTGTAAACCCGGACTACAACGATTGCTCCGGCTAATGTTTTGAATGGGAGTGGCAACAATGGACATCCTTATCTTATTCCTGATTTTAGAGGGAAAGCTATCAGTTATTCCCTGTTTAATATGATGGTGGCAGTAGGTTGGCCATAAATGGCTTTTGTCAGACTGGAATAAGGTCCTTGTGTACCTTTTTCTTTAGGGTTATCATTAATGGATACTAGATTTTGTCAAAGGCTTTTTCTGTATCTACCAAGATGATCATATGACTTTGTTTATGTGACAAGATTTACTGATCTGTGTATGTTAAACCATCCTTGCATTCCTGGAATGAAGTCTGTTTGGTCATGGTACATGATCTGTTCGGTGATTTGTTGCATTGTTTACCAGTATGTTGTTGAGGATTTTTGCATCTGTATTCATTAGAGAAACTGGCCTGTAGTTCTCTTTTTTGTTGGGATCCTTGTCTGGTTTTGGAACAGGGTAATGCTAGCTTCCAAGAATGATTTTTGCAATATTCCTTCCTTTTTGATTTTATTAAATAGTTTAAGGAGTACTGGTATTAGCTCTTCCAGAACCTCTTGTAGAGTTTGGCATTGAATTCATGAGTTCCTGGCCTTTTACTAGTTGGTAGAGTTTTATTATTATTATTA
>RJWT010005913.1:0-30086 GCA_004365215.1 Cuniculus paca | reverse complement strand
CTATCACCACATGAGGCTTTGGGGGGACCTCTGGACACAAGCCATAACACTGACTTTTGAGAAAAGATGGAAGAAGGTGAGCACCCTGACCCTTCACCACCTCTACAAGGAAGGCCCCCTACCAACCAGGCCAGCGCCCCACAGGCTGAGGAGAGAAAAGCATGTCCAGGTCCCTCTTTGCTGATTGTATTATAGACTTGACTATTTGGGATCCACTCTGGGGACTTGCCTGGGGGTCCCCTTTGCCCGATTCCATGGAAAAATTCTCCTGACTTCCCTGGTGTAGATTGAATCCTCACATCTCACTGTGATTCCCTTATCACTTAAAACATTTCCTCGTCTGACCCAAATATCCAGCTCTTCCTGAACCCCAGATTTCTACTAGGCCACTGGGAACTCATGGTGTCATCAGAAAAGCCCCACATCATTCTCCTCTCTGAATCTCCACTTCATCCTCTTGCTCTGGCAGGAATCAGATTCCCCTGAGGAGCTGTTTCCCTCCAGCTCTCTCAAATGCTGGCTGTTTGTGTTTCCCAAACCCTGGATCGCAGAGGACCTGCCGCTGGGGTGGTGGCCTTCCTTCCTCTGCTCTTCTGGAATCTTCCTCCTCCCTCCATAAGAGCTCAGTCTCTACAGACCCCTGCCGCCACAGATGCGACCCAGGCCCCTTGCTTGCTGCAGTCGCCTACTGATCTTTTGTCACTGTCCTCACTTTTTGGAAGTTTTCTTGCCCTTTGATCTCTGTCCTCTCGCCAGGTGCCGAGGTCATCATTGCTGGCAGATTCAACAAGGTTGTTTAGAGAATCCTCAGGCCTCTGTCTCCCAACCTCTTCCTCCCCAACCTTCTTTCTCTGCAGCCTACCCATGGCCTGGCCAACGTGTCCTCGAGTCCTGGCCATGGGCTAAGATTCGTTACTATCTATTGTCTCCCGAATTTCGGTTCCAGGAGGCATCTCCCCAACATGGCCTCCCATCTTACCCTCCCATTCTCTCTGCCGTCCCTGCCTGCTCGGCTGACCTGTAGCTGCCTGCTCTCCTACAGCTGCACCAGCTGTGAAAATACAGATGTCCACTGCTGCCTGGTAAACAGCACTGCCCCTGCCTCCTCCCTCCTTGCGATAGCCTCCAGGAGGTTGTGTGGGACTTCCAGCCCGCCCAGCGCCAGCGTGTGTGACCTCAGCCTGGCCCACACGCAGGTCCTCCTGCCCGAGAACCTTGCTGCTTCCCGTGTGCTCCTCCACCAGCCTCCGCACAACCTCAGTCTGTGCCCCACAAGCTGGCAACTGCACTCCCACCCACCCAGTCGTTCAGAAGAAGGGAAAAAAAGAACACAAATGACACATCCCGTAAGCCCACATCCTTTTCTGGGGCTCTCTGCATTTCTCTGTTCCTCTCTCCAACAGAACCCCACCCAAGCAAGGTCCTCCCTTGGCCTCTAGTTCACTTCCTCATAATCTCCCCCCCGCACCCCTGGTGCTGACACCTCTTAGAAAGTCACCAGCAACACAAGTCTTGCACAACCTGATGGCCCCCTTTAGGCCCATTTTAACCTCTGGGCAGCAGCATCACATTCCATCACTTTTTTTTGGTTTTGTTTTGTTTTTGTTTTTTGCAGAGCTGGGGATAGAACCCAGGACCTTGCATATGCCAGGCAAGGGCTCTACTGCTGAACGACACCTCCAGGCACCCCTGTGCCCCACTTTTTTAAAAGACAGAATCTCACTAAGTCCCTAAATTGCCCAGGTTAGGCTCAAACTTGGGATCCTCCTGCCTCAGCCTCCTGAATAGCCAGAATTACAGGTACGCGCTACTGTGCCTAACACTTGCTCTGTCTTGACACCCTGCTTCTGGGACCTGCCTCTCACCTTCCCTCCTGCCTCCCAGTGTGTCCCCAGCCTCACCCAGGAAGGCCCTCAGGCTCTGTTGTTCCATGCTTTTCTTTTTTCCTCCTGGGCTCCCAACTCCTATTTCCCCTGCCTGCTCAGCTTCTCTGTCACATGTAGAAAGCTTTCTTCCATGACTTGAACGTGGTTCATGCCAGCCAAAACTCATGCTGAGGCTCCACTGTATTGGTATCAGAAGGTCTAGGCCTTTTGGAGCCCTCTCTGTCATGGCTGGGTTAGTTCTCCAGGGAACCGATGAGTTCTCCCGGGAGCAGGTGGTTGTAAAGCAAGCCTGGCACCTCCCCTCATTTTCTCAAACGCCTGCTTGCGCTGCCACTTTGCACCATGAGCTGAAGCAGCATGTGGCCCTCATCAGAAGCCAGTCAAGTGCCAGGGGCACACGCTTGGACCTCCAGAACAGTGAGCCAAGACTGTACGAGCTTCCTAGTCTCAGCCATTCAGTTTCAGCAAGAGAAAATGAATGAAGACGCCATCTCACACCTGACCTTGGATTCCCCACTGTCTTCTCCATTTCAGCAGCAGCAGCGGTGGCGGTGGCAAATCCTCGGCCCACTCCCCACACACAGGTCTCTTTGATTCCTGTCTTTCATTTCCTCACAGCCACTCCATTTTCCCTGCTGGAACCCCAAGTCCCCTCGCCTCTTATCCAATTCTTGCAGCAGCCTTCTAACCAGCTTTTATTCTATTGTTACACTCTTGTCCTTCGACAACCACTTTTCTACGTGACTCCAAACAGATTATTTAAAAATGCCTGCATTCTCAACCACTTGAGAGGCTGAGGCAGGATAATGATGAATTTATTTATTTATCTTTTTTGGTACTGGGGAGGGAACTCATGACCTTGTGCTTGCCAGGCAGGCACTTGTACCACTGAGCTATATCCCCAGCCTGCAGAGAATGGTGAATTTAAACCCAGCTGGGCAACTTAGTGAGACACTATCTCGAAATAAAAAGGTCTGGGGATATAGCTCAGTGATAGAGTACTTCTGGGCTTGATCCCCAGTAATACAAAAAATAAAATTTTAAAACTAACATAAGAATTCAGTATGTTAAAAATATACAATATAATCAAATAAAATTTTAAATTGAATCATGCTGAGACCCTACAATTACTTCTGATGAGGCCTGAGAGTTCTGCCTGTCTGCTTCTCCTGAACCATCTTCTACCAATTCTCCACTTGGCTTTTCTGCTGCCAGCCCCATGTTCTGCCCAATAAAATTGGCAGATCCCTGCCACAGGGCCCTTGGACATGCTGTCTGCAGAACACCCAGCTCACTTTCCCCCTTATACCATTCACATACTTCTTCAAATTGTGTCACTAACTCAAAGAGCCTTTCTCTGGCCACTCTTCTTGGAATAGCTCCTGCCCTCACCCGCGCTCTTTCACACCTGACTCTGCTTTTCTTCCCAGCAATTACCAATACCTGTCACCTTGTGTATTTGGCTGTTTTTTGTCTGTGTCCCCTGGCAGCATGTGAGTTCCAAAGGGTACATCTGACTTTGTCTTGTTCCCTTGTATGTCCCACTAGCCTGGCAGATGCAGGGCACAGAGCTCTGTGGAATATCTGCAGATGAATCTTAAGGTTGCTCAGAAACCCTGGGCTGACAGTGTGGTGGTGAATAAAACGAACACTGCATTATCACCTATTCAGAATCAAAGGCGGCCAGCGGTTTTAAACAGTAAAACTGTGAAAAGTAGCGTGTGTGGCTCTACCACTGAGCTCTATCCTAGCCTCTCACTGGCATTTGTGATTCAGTCTTTTGGAAGAGAAGAATTCTCACAACACAGCAACTGACTGTGCTTTACATTGATAAAGTTAACACATAGCTGTGTAACATTCCTATTTGTAAATAGGGAGGTAATATCAAAATGACCTTTGGAAAGAGGAAAATAGCTAACAAAGTATAGGGAAAAGACTAGCAGGCTATCCTTTGTTATAAACCTTAAATACCATTTAACTTTTTAATAAGCTTGTATTCCTATGGAAGGAAGTAAATGTACTTATAAAATGTATATAGATCTGTATATGAGGATAAAAGCCAAATGCATCAAGGATTTAAAATAGAGCAATGAGGGCTAGGAGTGTAGTTTAGTGGTAAAGCACTGCTTAGTGTGTGTGGGGTCCGGGTACCAGCACTGAAAGGGAAGATGTAACAGTGAAAGTTCTAGACGAAAACAGTGACACACCCTTTATACGCCAAGAATGGATTTTCTAGCTTGACTTAATATTCAAACCCATAATAGAAAACATAATTGGAAAAAAAAAACTGTTCTGTAGGGCAAAAACAAAACATTATACACAAAGGGAAAGATAAACAACCATCTGGGGAAAACATTTGCCACTCAAATCTCAGACATTAGCTCTTTAGTATCTAAAAAGCTCCAAGATGAGGTTTCTAAATACTCATTAGGAAATACAGGCAAAGGCTATAACGAGGCAAGTCACACAAAAGGGAGCACAAATAGACATTTTTGTTGTTGTTGTTGTTGTTGTTTTGTTTTGTTTTGTTTTGAGACAGTCTTGATATGCAGTTCAGGCTGGCTTTGAACTCACAATATAGCCCAGGTTGGCTTGAAATTTACAGCAATCCTCTTGCCTCAGCCTTCCAAGTGCCAGGATTTCGAGTGTGCTCCACCACACCCAGCTCAAATAGAATTTGAAAACACATTCAGCTTCATTTATAGTAAAATGCACGTGAAAACTAAATTCAGATACCACTTTTTACCTAATCCGAAGACCTGATAACTCCCTCTGTGGCCAAGCTGAGGAAAAGATACACCTTCACAAGATGCCAACAAGACGCCTTCCCACAGAGGCATCTGGCAGCTATCGTTGCGGCTCTGCAGCGTGCAGCCTTGGGCCCTGTAGGTGTGTTTGAATCATACACATACATACCTGCGCAGCACAGTACTAATTACAATGTAATACTAAGACCAAAAGCCCAGAAACAGCCCCTATGTTCACCATCCATGGGGCGACCCTTCATCCTGGCTTACCTGGAACAGGCCTCTTTTAGACCTCTGCCCCTCCTTCACTCTCAAAAGCGTCTTGATTTGGATCACAAATTATCTTAATCCTTTTTCTGCTGCTGTAACAGAATATCACAGATGGAGTAACTTACAAAGAAAAGATACCATTTCTCACAGTTCTGTAGGCTAGGAAGTCCAGTGTCACAGTGCCTGCATCCAGTAAGGGACTCTGTGCACATCTTTCTGCAGTGGAAGGTGGGAAGGCCAAGCAAGCACGAGGGTCAGAGAAGGGCAGAGCCAAACTTATCGTTTTGTTTTGTTTTGTTTTGTTGAGACAGGATCTCACTATGTAATTCAGTCTGGGCTTGACCTTATTATGTAGCTGAGGCTGGCCTCAAACTCATGGCTATCCTCCTGCCTCAGCCTCCCAAGTCCTGTGATTACAGGTGCAAATTTATCTTTTTATCGAGAACTAACCACAGGCAGGGCCTGGTGGGGCACCCATGTAATCCCAGAACTCAGGAGGCAGAGGCAGGAGAATCACTGTGAGTTTGATGCCAACCTGGGCTACATAGTGAACTCAATGCCAGCTTGAACTACACATTGAGAACCTGTCTAAAAAAAAAAAAAGAACTGACCATGGAAACAAACCTATTCTCCTGTTGGTACATGCCTAAAACCCATTCAAGAGGCTGAAGCAAGAGGACTGCTGTGAATTCAAGGTGAGGCTGACCTACTGAGCAAGACCCTGTCTCAAAAAGCCAAAACCAGGACTAGAATGAAAGCCATGCCCCTCCCAAGAAATGGCTGATTTGGAGTAATGCTGACTGAGATGATAGCAACCAAAGTAAAGAAACAACCTAAAGCTTATATTGTTTGATTAACTTTGCAAGCCTAAGGCCAGTAGTCTGAGCAACTATTTAGAGGATAATAATATGCAATGCAGTAACTATGGTATATTCCCTACTGCCTTATTTTTGAAATCTAATATTGGGTTCTCTCTGTTGTTTTATTCCCTTTAAAATAAGTAAACAAAACCAAACGAGCAAACAAACAAACCCCCAAAACCAACCAAACAAAAGAATTTAGGATAAGGAACCTGTAAAACAACCCAAAAAAACTAGCAAGTAAAAGGCATAGTCCCTTTGGACAGACTGTGCTGGATTACATCTTGAACCTACAGTTTTCTTAAAACTACAGTTTCCTCAAAACTAGTTTTCTTGTCATCTTTTTTTACCTATCTTTATTTCTTCTATCCTCCCTCATCCATTCCTTGCCTCTTAACTAATCCTGACTGACACATAAGTGGGCTGATAAAATACTGAGGAGGTATTGAGTATCCAGTTTTGGTGTGGTGACAAGATTTGTTTTCTTAGAATTTTTTGATATTTCCTGTAAGATTTACACACTAATAGGAAAATGGATCTTCCAATTTTGGGTTTTGTGTCCTGAGAATTTCAGTTTCAGGGGAGAAAATGATGATGACTATGATGATGATGATGAAGGGGCAACGAATCCGAAGCCTCCTGCACGTGGTTCTTTCTCAGCAGAGGCCCCGTCAGATCCCTGCTGCTGTAGAAAGGGCAGCCTTGGGCCTCCCCCTGGAGAGAAAGCTGTCTGTTGCTTTAAAATTGTAAACAGAACCAAAGAGATGTTTGGAACCAGGTCTGACTGAGATTAGCCAAATCCCCGGGCTCCACTTCTCTGCTTTCTGCTGGGAAACAGGTTTCCACTGTCTACTGACTGTCTGAGGCAGAGAAGAAATCCTCCATGGCCTGGGGACATGAAATTCATGTCCGTCTGGCTGACTCATCTTGGCAAGGTTAGGAGGCCAGAAAATGTTCTTGGAATCAAATGCTGGTTTCCCATATTGCCATATACAACCAGTTCCTGAACAAGAATCTTTCAGACATGTCGAAAGGGGCTCTGAGGACCCTGTCAGACTCACGTCACCTGATTTGTAGCTCCCAGATGCCGGAGATTACACAACCTGTGGTTTGTTCTGCCTTGGCTTGGGGTTCTCCATCTGGACTCCCACCATCCCAGGATGAGCCCCGCCTGTGGGTTTCCCAGCTCCACAGGACAAGTATCTGCACAGTGTTCTGACGCACCTTTCTGGCATGTCGTTTCATTCAGAGATTTTTGAGGGGTGAAGTTATCATTTTTAAGTTAAATAGTCTCTGATATTTTATGAAAGAAATAGAGACCTTCAAAATGCAAAACAATCAAGCTTGGTGGCGCATGTCTATACTCTTAGCACTTAGGAGGTAGAGGTAGGAGGATCACTGCAGCCAGGCATGGTGGCACACGCCTCTAATCCCAGCACTTGGGAGGCTGAGGCAGGAGGATCCTTGTAGTTTGAGACCTGCCTGCATTACACAGTGAGTTCAAGGCCAGCCTGAACTGCATAGCGAGACCCTGTCTCAAAAAGACAAAAAAAAAGGAATCATTGCAAATTCAAGACCAGCCTGTAGAGCTATATAGTGAGAACTTGTCTCAAAAAATAAAAACAAAAAAACCCAAAGATGTATTTAAGGCTTCTAAAGGGAAGAGTTCTAAAAATGTCTTGTAGTACACAGCTCCAAACAGTTTGGAAACCCCTAAAATTCCCCCTAGGGTACTCTGGTTGGGGGAAAAAGTTCAAAACTCTGGTTTACAGGATTTTAAACTCATAATCATTGAAAATATCCTTGATATGATATAGGATATTAGGGTGTGGCAAAACTAGCTAGGGAAGTAGACATGACCCGTTCATCACAAGATCCCGGTACACCTGGGCAGAACCGTTCCCAAAGCCCTCCACGTGGACGTCTTGAGAGAACTCCATCTGATTTCCAACAGGGTAGCCTAGACCTGACCTCAGCCTGAGGACGGGACCCCAGCACCGCCTCTCAGGACCCATATGAAGACGTCCTGGCAGGTTTCCTGGGGATGTGGACAGCACAAAAGGACACAGATGCCAAGAAGAGCTTGCTGTGGTAGCTTTCCTCATGAGTCTCTCCTGCTTCCTCCAGGGTGTACTTTCATCTTGCTTTTTTCTCTTTCACTTGGTCTAAGCATGCTCTGCAGTCAGTTTCTTCTTCACTCTTTACGTTTTCAAATAAACTTTGTCACTGCTTTTCACTTGTTTCACTCAATTCTTTGTTCAAGACGAGAAGAACCTGGAATCTAAGGAGAGGCAAGCAACCCCAAAACCAGTAACATTATTTGGCAAGCCCCTTTCAGCAGGAGCTACTTGATAACAGCATTATGAGGCATCCAATGTTGTCCAGACAAATTCAACCAATTCCTTCACGAAGAAAGGTTTTTAGCTGGGCGTGGTGGCTCACGCTTGTAATCCCAGCACTCGGGAGGCTGAGACAGGCGGATCGTTGTGAGTTCGAGACCAGCCTGGGCTACAAAGTGAGCCCAAGGCCAGCCTGAACGGATGGCATAGTGAGACCCTGTCTCAAAAACACCAGGGCTGGGGATCTAGCTCAGCAGTCTAAGCGCCTGCCCGGCAAGCGCAAGGTCATGAGTTCAATCCCCGGTGCCACAAAAAAAAGAAAGGTTTTTATAAAAAGTGGCTGGAGAAAGTTGACCCTGTCGCTCCAAATAACCCAGAGCCTTGTCCTGCCCAATGGAGCTTCCCTTCCCTTCCCACCTTCTAGGAGGTTCCACTGCACCTGGTGGCATTGATGGCTTCAGGAGGCTCAGTCCCTCCAATATGTGTGCTCATCACCCAAAAGTCACACTCATAGCTGGATAGTTGTACATGTGAAAATGACTCTGAGGCAGAAATGAAAGCTGCGCTGAGAGATGGTCCCAGAGGGCACAATTTCATTAGGGCTAGGGGGCAGTCTTCAGATAATTCCTAAAGCTGGGCAGGCATGGGCAGATGGACGATGGAGGCAGGGATGACTCAAATGCCCGTAGTAGGACAAGAAGGGGGCCCTTTGAAGGCTTTAGCAGGAAATTTCTGGCCAGGAACAGTGGCACATCCCTATAATCCTTGCACTTGGGAGGCTGAGGCAGGAGGATTGCTGCAAGTTCTAGGTCAGCCTGTACTACGAGTGAAACAGTGAGTTGAAGGCCAGCCTGGACTACATAGAAAAACCCTGCAAAACAAAAATAAAAACACAACCCAGGATGGTTTCTAATACACTCTAGGCATTTAGAAAAAGTCACCTTTAGTGAGATACTGTATTGGACAATGACAGGGAGACTGTATTAGTTCATTTTGTGTTGCTAAATGGAAATACCTGTGGCTGGGTAACTTACTGAGAAAGAGGTTTGCTGCTTCATAGTTTCAGAAGTAGAAAGCTCAGACTACAGCACTGGCTGTGGCAAGTGCTGCCCTGAGCTGTGTCCCGTTATGGGAGATGGCATCACGGCGGAAGTATGCGCAAGAGGGAGCGGTCACGTGGTGAAACAGGCAGCCGGAGTGAGGGGAGGGCACAGACTTCGTCTTTTTATAACAGCCTTCTCAAGAACTAGCTCAGGATCTCAAGAACAAGTCATTATTCTTACATTAAACAGTCCCTGCTGAAGGTAGGGGCCATGTGAACTAATCACCCCCTACTACATCGCACCCTTTGAAGGTCTCATTGCCTGTTAATACTGGCACACTGAGGACCAAGTCTCTAACACGTGAACCTTTGGAGACAAACTACATCCAGCCACAGCAGAGTCACTGTGCTTTCCTTTCTGAGGAGGAGGTGCTGAGAAAGTCATGTTGCAAAATTTGAAATGTTTTTATTGGTAGCTGCCATCGCTGTATGCTTAGCGTTGCCATCGACTGCCCAGGGACTAGAGAAGAAAAAAACCATCTTGCTGCAGTCTGAGAAGGCACGATTCTGGACGCAAGTGGTGGGCTGTGAACCTGTCTGGTTTGAATCACTCAGGGTTTACAATTTGTTTAGCTGAGAGCTCCTCCCGCCTGGGCCTCCGGCCACTTCCTGTTACAAGGTCCTGCCTGCTCTCAGCTCTTAGAGGGCTACCAGCAAAACTTGAAATTCAGATCAGTGATAGTTTCTAATACAAGTACGTCCCAAATGTTACATGAGGTGTACTTCTGCTAAGAAATTATTCACTGTTTATCTAGAATCTAAATTTAACCGAGCATCCTGTATTTTATCTGGTGACCCTACAAAACCTTTAGTCCAGGTCATTTTGGGTCATTAGGGAACTCCCTGAAAAAATTCTTTAGAACATTTTGCAGCTATTGTATCCTGTAGGCCTCACATTTCTACAGGTAGAGTAATATGTGATACTGTACACACCACAAGGTTCAAAGTCAATGTCTCCCACAAGAGCAAAGGTTTATGCTAAGCTGCCAGCTTTTAAAAGAGAATTAAGATAGGATGTTTGTGTTCTTCAAACTTCCTACACTGAAACGTTCACTCCTAAGGTAAGGGTGTTAGGAGGTGATTAAATCATGAGGGCTCTGCCCTCATGGAATTAGTGTCCTTTTATTTTATGTTAATTTTTTATTAGTACATATTTGTCACACATATCAATTACATTCATCATAGGGAATTCGTACCTATACATAGTATGTCTTGATTCTTTTCTTTACTATTCCCCTCCCCTCCCTGCAACCCATCCCCCTTTACACAAGCTTTGTTTCCATTTTTTTCTTCTATTCTTTTTTTCCCTTTTCCCTTCCTTCCCTCTGCTCTGCTCCCTCCCTTGCTCCCCTTCCTCTTTGAACATATTCTTCCTACTTCCCAGTATCTAGCCTCCATTAAGTTCCTTATTTACCCTTTGAGTTTCTCACATAAGAGAAATAATACGATTTTTAAACTTGTGTGTCTGGTTTATTTCACTTAAGATTATGGTCTGGAGGTGCATCCACTTTCCTACAAATTACTGAGCAATGCAATATATATATATATATATATATATATATATATATATATATATGACCCATTTTCTTTATCCATTCATCTGTTGATGGGCATGGGGCTGTTTCCAAGATTTAGCTATTTTGAATTGTGCTGCTATAAACATGGGTGTGCATACATCACTGCGGTATGATGCTTTTAACTCTTTTGCGAAGATACTTAAGATATCTTGTGGGTCAAATGGAACCTCTAGTTTTAGTTTTTTTGAGGGATCTCCATAGTGGTTGTACTAGTTTGTATTCCCACCAACGATGCAGGAGGGTTCCTTTCCCCCCACAGACCCACCAGCATTTGTTATTGGTTGATTTATTGATGGTAGTCATTTTTTCTGCAGTGAGATGGAATCTCAATGTTGTTTTAATTTGCATTTATTGAATGATCAGAGATGTTGAGCATTTTTTCATATATTTATTTTCCATTTGTACTTCATCTGAGAGATGTCTATTCATTTCAGATTCCCATTATTTGATTGAGTCTTTACATTTGAGAGGGGTGTGTGTGTGTGTGTGTGTGCTTTTGAATTCTTTATATATTCTATATGTTAATCCTTTGAGGAATAGCTGGTAAAATTTTTTCCTATTCTGTGGGTGTTACGGTTTGTATATAGATGGCCCCCCCAAGCTTCATGTAGTCATAGAAGTGGCTGAATCTAGCATTTGTGATTGACTCGTTGTCTAGCGCTGGGATTGGTGGTGTGAGTTCTGCACCCGCCCAGGGGTGGAGCCGACATACAATGTAAGGTCGGAATGGGGGCGTGTTCTTCCTTTTTGGTGCGGTTTGCTCTTGCCGCTTGCAGCCGCCATGAATGGCTGCCCCCTTTTGCTCTGGCTGCTGCCTTGAAGTGTTGCCCCAGTGCCATGCCAACCTGCCTTGGAGTCAGCTGATTATGGACTGAAATCCCCAGAAACTGTAAGCTAAATAAACCTCTCCTTGCTTCACTTTGAGTGCCAGGTGTTTTGTCCCAGCAACGAAAAAAGAAACCAAGACAGTGGGCTATCTCTTCATTCTGTTGGTGGGTTATTTTGCTATGCAAAAGCTTTTTAATTTGATGTGATCCTAGTTGTTGATTCTTTGTAATACTTCTTATACAATCAGGGTTTGTTTATAAAGTTGCCTACGCCTATGTGTTCAAGAGTTTTACCTATCCTATCTTCCAGAAAATTAAGTGTTTCTGTTTTAATATTTAGATCTTTGATCTATTTTGATTTTAGTTTAGTGTAGTGAGAGATATGGGTCAAGGTTCAAATTTCAGCATGTGGAAACCCAGTTTTCCCAGTACCATTTATTAAAGAGGCTTTCTTCCAGTGAACATGTTTGGCCCCTTATCAAAGATAAAGTAGCTGAGTGTGCATGGAGTTGTTTCTGCATCTTCTGATCTATTCCACTGATTCTTAGACATGATTTTTTGTCTGTACCATGCTGTTTTTATCATGGTAGCTTTGTAGTATAACTTCAAATTGGGGATTGTAGCTGGGCATGGTTACACACACCTGTAATCCCAGCACTTTCGAGGCTGAGGCAAGGGGATCATTGTGAGTTTGAAGCTAGCCTGAACTACAAAGCAAGACCCTGTCTAAAATGAAACAAAACACAAAAAACCAAAAACAAATCAGGGATTGTGATGTTCCTTGCTTGCCTCACTCTTATTGCCCAGAATTGCTTTTGCTATTGTAGGTCTCTTTTGGTTCCAACTGAACTTTAGGATCGTTTTCTCTAGTTCTTAGAGGTATGCTATTGCTATTTTGATCAGGATTGCCTTAAATCTGTAAACAGTTGTGGAAATATGGCCATTTCCACTATATTAGTTCTGCCTATCCAAGAATAGGGGATAACTTTCCATTTTCTGATATCCTCTTTGATCTTTTTTTCAGAGTACTGTAGTTTTCAATGTATAGATCTTTCACTTCATTTGTTAGATTGATTCCTAAGTATTTTTTCTTGATGCTACTGTGAAAGGTGTTATTTCTCTAATTGACCTCTCAGTGAGTTTGTTATTCACATACAAGAATTTTGTATTTGATACAAATACATATATATTCCTGTATATTCATATATACAGGAATACAGGAATGCTCAAATACAAAATTGAGCATTGATATTTGAGTATGGACTTTTGATATTTGAGTGTTGACTACTGATATTTGAGTGCTGACATTGTATCCTGCAATGCTGCCAAATTTGGTTATTAATTCCAGGAGTCTTTAGGTGGAGATTTTGTGGGTCTTCTATGTAGGATATCACGTCATCAACAAAGAATGATAATTTATCTTCTTCCTTTCTAGTCATATTTGTTTTATTTATTTCCCTTCTCTCATTGCTCTGGTTAATATTTCCAGAACTATATTGAACAGGAGCAGTGATAGTGGGCATCCTTGTCTTGTTCCTGATTTTAGAGTGAAAGCTTTTAGCTTTTGACCATTTGGTATAATGTTGGCTGTTGGTTAGAATATGTGCTGCCAAAGCGAGCACAAAGATTTTTTTCAATTTTATTTTTTGGCAGTGGAGCTAGGGATTGAATCTAGTGCCTTGCACATGCTAAGTAAATACTTTACTGCTGAGCTATATCCCAGCCCTAGGATGTTGGTTTGTGATAGATGGCTTTTATTGAATTGAGATAAAGACCTCTATTCCAATTTTCTGTAGGTTTTAAAAAATTATTATTGCGAATTGTTATTGGACATTGTCAAATGCTTTTTCTGTGTCTACTGAGACGCTCATGTGGCTTTTGTCCTTGGTTCTGTTAAGTGGTGTACTGCATTTATTGATTTGTATATGTTGAACCATTCCTGCATCCCTGGGATGAATTCCCTTTGGTCATGGTGTATAATCTTCTTGATGATTTGCTGCACTCTGTTCACCAGTGTCTTATTGAGGATGTTTGCATCTACGTTCATTAGGGAGATTGGCCTGTAATTCTCTTTCTTAGTTGGGTCCTTCTCCGGTTTATGGTATCAGGGTAACACTTGCTTCAGTGAATGAATTTGGGAGTATTGCTTCCCTTTCAGGTCCATTAGAAAGTTTGAGGAGTTGTGTCACTAAATCTTCTCTAAAGTTCTTGTAATTCAGCAGTGACTCCATCAGAACCTGGGCTTCTTTGTTGGTAGTTTTTTTTTATTACCTCTTCAATTTCATTCACTGATATTGATTTAGAATTTTTATATCTTCTTGATTCAGTTTTGGTAATTCATATATATCCAGGAATATGTACATTTCTTCTGCATTTTCCATTTTATTATAATACAGGTTCTTGAAGTACGTATTGATGATCTGGATTTCTGCAAGATCTGTTGTGATTTCACCCTTTTCATTCTTAATTGCATGAATTTGAGACTTTTCATTCCCTTTTTTTGTACCAGGGATCAAACTCACGACCTCGCGCTTGCCAGACAGGTGCTTAGGCCACTGAGCTAACTCCCTGGCCCTTGTCTTTCTGAGACAGGGTCTCACTATGCAGCTCAGGCTGGCCTTGGGCTCACTTTGTAGCTCAGGCTGGTCTTGAACTTGCAACGATCCTCCTGCCTCAGTCTCCTGAGTGCTGGGATTACAGGAGTGCACCACCATGTCCGGCTTCATTCTTTTTTTTGATAAGGTTGGCTAAGGGTTTGCCAATTGTATTTAATCTTTCAAAGAACCAACTCTTCATTGATTCTTGGTATTGTTTTCTTAGTCTCTATTGCATCAGTTTCTGCTCTGATCTTTATAATTTCCTCCCTCCAAGTTTTGGGCTTGACTTGCTCTTCTTTTTCTAGAAGCTTCATGTTCAGAATTAAATTGTTTAATTGAGCTCACTGTTTTTCTGATATGGGATTTCACCACTATAAATTTCCCTCATAGGATTGCTTTCATTGTCCCACAAGTTCCAGTGTGTTGTATTGGCATCATCATTTAATTGTCATCTGTGACCAATTGGTTGTTCAGGAGGGTGTTTTCAGCTTTGGTAATTCATATGTATATTGGTCAGTGTTTCACTAGGGAAATAGATATAACACAAGATACACAAATGTGTAAGAAGTTATAAGAATGGCTTTTGATGGCCAACCAGAGTTGGAAGAGGAAGCGTACAGAGGGTGTCTGCACACTGGAGACTGAAGGATTCAGTCCAAAGTCTGGAGCTCACTGTAGGGTCCCATACAAGTCTGTATCAGGAGGCTGACAGATCTGTGCCAGAAGGCTGAAAGATCTGCACCAAAAAAGCCAAAGAATCTGCACCTGAAGCCAGGAAATGACGTCCAGGGTGAAGGTGAAGGAGGCTTGAGCTTCTCTGGAAAAACAGAAGCAGATCTGTCCTTCCTCATTTCCCCTTTTATACCATCCAGGTGAGGAACTGCCCTAAGGTGGGTCTTCCACATCCTGTGTGGAATTGCTGAACTGATTTAGTTAAACTTTTCTTAACTAAAGTCCTAAGTTGACACAATCAACCATCACAATATATTTCTAGGAATCTGTCCATTCTTAGTTTTCTATCTTATTAGGGTACAGGTTCTCAAAATAGGTACTGGTGATCGTCTGAATTTCTATAGGACCTGCTGTGATTTCACCCTTTTCATTCCTAATTGCCTGGATTTGGATCTTCTCTTCCTTTTTTTTTTTTAAATAAGGTTGGCTAGGTGTTTGTCTATTTTACTTAATCATTCAAAGAACTCTTAATCATTCTTTGTATTGCTTTGTCTCAATTGCATTAATTTCTGCTCTGATCTTTATAATTTTCTCTCTCTTATGCACCTTGAGTTTAACTTGCTCTTCTTAATTCTACAACTGTGGGGCTCAACATTAGGTTACTTATTTGAGCTTGCTGTTTTTCTGATATAGGAATTTACTGCTCATAAAATTTCCTCATAGAACTGCTTTCATTGTGTCCCATAAGTTCCAGTATTTTGTACTGCAATTACTGTTTAAGTGTAGAAACTGTCTAATTTGTTCTTTAATTTCATCTGTGACCCATGGGTTGTTCAGGAGGGTGTTAATTTCCATAGGTTTATGTAGTTTCTTTTGCCATTTATTTCCAATTTCAGTGCACTATGATCTGATAATATGCATTGGATAATTTCAATTCCTTTGCATTCTACAAGCTAGTATGTGATCTATTTTGGACAAAGTCCTGTGTGTTGCAGAAAAGAATGTGTATTTTGTTGTTGTCGAGTGGAACACTCTACAGATATCTGCTAAGTCCATTTGTTCAAAGGTTTGGTTCAGCTCTGATATTTTTCTGAATTTTTTTTTTGTTTAGTTGATCTATTTGTGACAGTGGGCTACTGAGGTTCCCCATTAAAATTGTTAGTGCTTATCTGATTTTTCATATCCTCTAGAGCTTGTTTTATGTAGGTGGGTACACTGGTATTTGGTGTATCTATATTTATGATTGTTATCTCTTCCTCTTGGATTGATTCCTTAAGTATCTAGTGACCTTCTTTGTCTCTTCTTAGTCTTGGCTTGAAATTCACTTTGCTGCAAATAGAATAGCTACCCCTGCTATTTTCTGGGTTTCTGTCACAAAGAGTGTTGTCTTCCATCCTTGGGCTTTCAGTCTGTGAATTTCTTTTTGAGTTAAATGTGTTTCTTGCATGCAGCATATTGTTCAATCTTGTTTCTTGGTCTGGTCTGCCAAGTAGATTCTTTGGATTGGTGAATTGAAACCATTCCCACTGTTGGTTATAACTGATATGTATGGATTTATTCTGATTTTCCTGTTGTTCATTCCCTTTCTTTCCTTTCTGTTTAGTTGCTTGCCTTGACTGGTGCATTCATTCTATTGGGATTCTTGGAATTGTCTTGTCTTTCTTCAGAATATCCTTTAGACCATTTTGTAGTGCTTGTTTGGTGGTCGTTCATTTCTTCAAGTGTTGTTTATCACGGAAGTATTTTATTTCTCCATCAATTTTAAAAGATAATTTTGCAAGGTACATCAATCTTGGTGGGAGGTTGTTTTCTTTTAGGGCTCGAAATGTTTCACTCCAAGCTCTCCTTGACTTAAGGGTTTGAGTTGTCTGCTGTAATTCTGACCAGTTTTCCTTTATAGGTGATTTGTTTCTTTTCTCTAATAGCTTTTTAGTAGTCTCTGCTTGTGTTGAATTTCTGGAATTTTGACTATTATATGCCTTGGTGTAGTTTTATTCTGATCATGACTATGTGTAGTGGTATGTGCTTCACTTATCTGTATCTTGAATTCTTTTTCCATGCTTGGAAAGTTTTCCACTATTATTTTGTGAACAAGTTTTTTTTCTTATATCCTTTGTGCTATCTTCTGATTCTTCGTTGATTCCAATTAATCTTATATGAGTCTTCTTAGGATCATCTAGCAACTGTCAGATTGATTTTTTCACGGTCCCTCTGTATTTAAGAGGTCTTTCATTTGATGATCAACAATCACAACCCTGTCTTCTAGATCTGATAGTTAATCTTTATATTTGTTGATTCTGCTGTGTATACTTTCAGTTGAATTTTTAATCCCCTGGATTTCTCTTGAGTCTGTTTTATTGAATTTAGTTCTTTTTTACATTGGACATTCATGGTTTCCATGTCTTTTCTAAGTGCCTCTATTTTTTAATCTGTATTCACTCTAGATTCACTAATCATTTCCTTCATTATGGTTGTCATTTTTAAATCATCTCTGTTTGTCAAGATACTTATTCACTTGTTTTGTTACTTCTGCTGCTACCATTTCATAAAATTCAGCTGGGTAGCTTTTAATTTCTTCCACCTTAGTGTCTTCTTGACACTTGCCTTGGGTGAATGGGGTTTATGCACTATATCTTGTTTCTGTGTTTTCTCATTTTCTTTTTTAATTTGTTTTCTGCATTGAAGCTTATAAACTGCTTATGGTAGGTAACTTTATTACTAACATTGAAACCTTTTTACGAAATGACTACTTTTCAGAGATGTCTTCTAGGCATAACTCACTTTTGGTTTTGGAGTCTCTCCCAGGTTCCTACCTCTTCAATTTTTTAAGGATGAAAGGCTGCTTATTTGGCCTAGTGCCCAGTTCTTTGTACTGGATTATAGTACTGTTTATGGCACCCCCAGGCAATCTGTGTACTGGCATACAAGAAAGATCAACTGATCACAACTGTCACTTTGGCTAAAGTAGTATAATCAGTAGTAGCAATACCATCAAGCACAGACTGAAAAATGATAAACTATGATAACTATTAATTTGTCACCTTTAACCGTAGGTACAAGCTTCACAGAACCTGAGGGTCTGCTGTAGGGTTCTGAGAAAGGTGGCTGAGTTGTTTTGAATAAAAGTGTTGTGAACATAAATCTCAGGACTCTTGATTAACCTGTCATTAGAGAAAGGCGTATATACACAAACTCCTGGCTAAAGATGCATTTGAAGTCTCCATGTGGAACTCTTTCTAATCTTCACCAGGTAAGCATTGTTTAGTTGTTTTTCAAGTAAGAAATCACAGCAAATGCATTAAGTAGTATTACCCCAAGGAGAAACCATGCCGTCCAGTCTGCGCTTCTCCACCACTGATGGTGGAGTAGAGTGGTGGCTGGAAGGGCAGGCTTTGGCACTAGACTGCTTGGTTTTAAACTTTTCTTTGCCTTCTCCAAGCTAAGTTACTATAGACAAATTATTTAACCTTTCCATGCCTTCAGTTACCTCACTGGTGTGCCAAGTCCTTCAAATCCGGAACTTGCTCAGCCCTGTGGTGCTGGCTTTCCAGTGACAGCAGAGCAATACTCTAGTATCCAGGAAGCTTGGCTAGTTTAGGACAAGCCTGACTCTCATCCCAAGAAACATGTCTGCAGCCCCACCCCTTCCCCCTTGCTTTGGAGGGAGAGGGCTTTAGTCTGGCTTATTCTTGAGCAGGGAGGCCACATTCACTCCCACCCCAGCTGTTTGGTTGGGGTCAAGGATAGGTACCTGACCCATAGCACCTGATCACTGGCTAGTTACTGACTTGTGGACAACTCTAGTATGAAAAATAATGCTCACACAGGCAGGTTGGGGAGGTCTAAGGACAGGTCAATCTGATTCTTTAGCTTGTATGACGGTTAATTTTATGTGTCACCTGGACTGGGTGAATTCTCTCTCTGCCTATTTGGGATGAGATATCCATCTTCTGCCAAGATGCTCCTGGATCTTGAATGTGTGGACTTAAGTCTATACCACTGACTTGCCCATTATTTGGCCTTTGAACACCACCATCAGCTTTTCTGAGTCTCCAGCTTACAGATGACAAATTGTGGGAGTTCTCAGCCTCCATTATCATGTGAGCCAGTTCTTTGTATCATCCCATATCCAGCTATCGATCTCCTATTGGTTATGTTTTTCTAGAGAACCCTGACTAATATAGCTTGGTAATTGTCTTAGTTATTTTTTTCTGCATGGGGCAAAATACCCAATACTGGCAATTTAAAGAAGAGGTTTATTTTGACTCATGGTTATTATCCATGGTCGGCTGACTCTAAAGCAAAAGCAGCCTGCCAGAAGATCATAGAGAAGGAAGGCAGCTCATGTCGTGCTGGCTGGAATACAGAGAAGTGAGGAGTTGAGAAGGGAGTTGTTATGGCTTGTGTCTAGATGTCCCCCCAAAGCCTCATGCAGTCATAGGTGAGGCTTTTTCAAAAGTGGGTGGATGTAGCGTGTGTGATGCTGGGATTGGTTCATGGTACATTGCTGGGATTAAGTGTGGGTGATTTCTAAATCAGTCCACTGATTAGTTTGACACTGCCCAGATCCCAGCAGCCTGGATACAATATAAGAGGCAGAAGGAGGTTGGTCTTGCCTCTGCCGGCTTGCTTTTGCTGTCTTCTGCTTTCCATGAACAGGTTCTCTTCTGCAGTCCAAGCCACCCTGCCTTGAAGTCAGCTGACTGTGGACTGAAACTGTGAGCTAAGTAAACCTTTCCCTCTTTAACTTTGGGTGTCAGGTATTTTGTCTCAGCAATGAGACAGAAAATAAGACAGGAGTTATACCTTTCCAGGTTATGGCCCCCACTGAGAGGCCCACCTTTTCTAGCAGCAAGCCAGCACCCTTATAATTTGATCACTTTCCCAAAGCCCCATGTATAAGCGCATGAGGACTCTAGAGGACACATGACATTGCACTACCTCATGCTTGTTCAGGGGCACTCGATCATTGACTGCAAAGTCTGTGGCAATAGACACATTCTTTTTTGTTGTTGTTGTTTTTTAAAGCATATTTTCTCTGCTAAGCATAGGTAGTTAAATCTGCACAAGTTACAAATGTGAGTTTGAACTGCTTCCCCAGGACTGAATATAGCTCATCTTCCCTGTTGGCAGTGAGCTACAGGTTCCCATTGCCTGGGTCTGTGTTTCTGGCCATTGGAAGGATCCAGTGACATCCTCCCACATGACACTGCTGTGATCCTGCCCATCTTTCTCAGGGTGGGGGTCTTTCTCCAGACAGATGTCCTTTCCAGAATTGGACTTTTCAACTGGTGGCCAACCCTTCTGAGATCACATGTAGCAGTAAAAGAAAGCTATGGTAAACTTTTTCCACGTCCCACTTTCTGATTTGTTTCCTTTCTCTGATAGGAGGGCAATGATGCCTTTGACAAAGTGGGGATGTAAATAGCAGCCCAGATGGATGAGTGGGAGGGGTGGCAGAGCTCTTTGGGTAACCCTGTAAGAAGTCATGGCCAAATCTTTTTATGGCCTTTTCCATAATCTAGGAAAATTCTCACTGAATTATTGGTAGGGCAAGTGAGTTAGATTAGATTGGATTCATTGAAAGAGCCTGGAAGGCTCAGAAATTCTGCTCAAAACCATTTATGTCATTTCATCTATGACACCAGAAGTAATACCAACAAAGAAAGGAACAATGATGAGGTTTTAGGGTTGGTCAGGTTTTGAGTTTCTCCACAAGGGACTTTCCCATTCACCATCAAGCTGGAAAATGTTGGAAACATTTATTCACAAGACTGACCACATCCCTGAACTCAGGCTGAATGTTAAAGCATTCATCAGCCCCAAGTTCAATGATGAATTCCAAGTCAGAGGGAAAGTGGCAGCTGGAAGTTTCTATGAATTAATTAAACATTAGTTATATAGCAACTATTAATAGGTTGAGGCATTGTAAGCAAAGAAATATGCAGCTCTACTCCAAGAAGCTCACAGTGAAGTATAACCAAATAGCCTAAGAATTCTAGCCCTCTTCACTTAGAGAAAGGAGAAGCAGTTCTGGGCCAATGGGCAGAGGCTGGGCAGAGTCTCCATGGAGTGACCAGCTCTGCTGTGAGCAGAGACTACTGCTATGAAACAAGGATGCCATCATGAGCACTTTCAGGGTTGGGCCCTGCTGGGATCCACTCACCTGAGTCCTCATTTAATGGGACCACTTTGGGCAGGTTGGTTTTTCTCCATTGCTGCTATGTTTTGAATATGTGTCCTGGACGTTCATGTGTTAGAAGTTTAACTCTCAAAATCATAACTCGGTGTAGTGGTGCACACCTGTAATCCCAGCACTCGGGAGGCTGAGGCAGGAGGATTGCTGTGAGTTTGAGGTTAGCCTGGGCTACATAAGTGAGTTCAAGGCCAGCCAGCATTACATAGTGAGATCGTGCCTTAAAACAAAACAAAACAAAACACAAACAAAAAACCCATCAAACAAAACCAAAACCACAACAAAAACCCAAATCAAAGTGTTAGTGGTATTTGGAGATGGGCCCTTAAGGAGGTATTTAGATAAGGGCATGAAGGTGGGACTTTCATGACGGGTGGTATTAGTGGCTTTCTAAAACAGGATAGAGACCTAAGCTACCACCCTTGCTCTTTCTCCCCAAATGATGCCCTCTGCCAGGTTGTGATGCAGCACAAAGGCCCTCAGCAGATGCCAGAACTACACTCTCAGACTCCCCCGCTTCCAGACCATGAGTCACACAGTCCTTTTCTTTTTTGCGTAGTAGTCCTGGGACTTAAACTCAGGGCCTTTGCACTGAGCCATATCCCCAGCTCTTGTTTATTTATTTTTTGAGACAAAGTCTATGTTGCCTAGACTGGGCTAGAACTTGACATCCTTCTGCCTTGGCCTCCCAGAGTGCTGCAATTACAAGTGTGAGCCATCACACCCAGTTTAAACTTCTGTTCTTTATAAATTACTCAGCATTTTGTTAGAGCAACAGAAAACAAACTAAGAAGACTGTGAAGACTCTGGGCTCAGAGAGGCTAGCAAAGATGCCCCAGTCTTCAGTGCTCCCAGGTCATTCTAAACCCAGGTACATCTATCTACTTTAAGGTGTGTATGCCAAGATAGCCCAGCCATGGATGTCTGCAGATGATGCTTCAATTATACAGGGGCCCAGAACCTCGGGACAGGAACCACCCTGCCAAATCCCAAACAATGTTAACTATGGGAGAACTCACTTAAATGTGGACACACTGGCTGTTCATAAAATGCTGTGTGTGCACAGCCTTTACAGCCCAAGATGGTGCAGGCCATCAGATGTCAAGTGAATAAGACCTGGTATCTCCTGGACAGTGTTTCCTGTCACCTCACAGCCTGAGAGGGCAGTGAGCTGCTGTCCTGGGTCAGTAAGAGATGAGCCCTTACCAGCGACTGTGCTCTCAGGAGAAAAAGGCTGGGGCAGTGGAGCTTTCCTGGGAGAAGTGAAGATTCTGGGGCCTGGTGGTGTAGACTCTTTCTCCAGTTCTGTGGGCTGGGCTAGGGGCCTAAGACACGCTACTCAATGGTTGTTTGCAGGGGATGCTTGAAGGGTCTCTTGTCACCTGCTGAAACAGCAGTGTCTTGATGTCAGAATATACTGGCTGTCAGCTAAAATTTATATTCACTCTGCTTCTTCAATCTTGACACAACTTCCCCGTTTAACACCCATCCTGCATGGGCTTCTGGTGGCATTTAGTCACATGTGGTGTGCATCTGTACAGCGTGGTAGCATCCAGTGAGGGCTCTGAAGCAGGATCTTCTGTAGAGGCTGTAGTTGCAACAAGGCTGCTGTGGATGGAGGAGAAGAGAGCAGCCTGGACCTCAGCCCCTCGTGGTAAATCTGGTAAGGCAGGCAAGTGATAAAAGAAGTATGTGCACACGATGCTGCTTTGAAAGCAGACTTGGTAAGCTTGGCACTTTGACAAACAGTAATAATAAATGTCATTGGAAAAAAAAATCATTAGCAGACAAACAAAATATATTTATTAGATATATTACATAGTCATACATCTTACACTTTCATGTTAATAGTTAAATATATCTATGTTTGCATGTCATATCCTGACAGTGCTTGGTGCAATCTAGTGTGCTCTTTATAGAAACGAGGCCACAGATGTATCAACTGCATTCAACTAATGTAGTTAAAATTAGTGAGCTACTTAGGATGTTAAGGATTCAGCAAAACTCCAACCTGGGTCAGAAGACTGAAACTCCCAATGAACTTGGGCAATGTAGATATTAAAAGGTTTTTTTTGTTGTTGTTGTTGTTTTTGGTCTTTTTGAGACAGGGTTTCACTATGCAGTTCAGGCTGGCCTCCAACTCGCAGTAATCCTGCCTCAGCCTCGCGAATGCTGGGATTTACAGGTAAGTGCCACCACGCTTGGCTAAAAGTACTTTCTTCAAAGACTGACAGATTGTATCTTTTTACTGCATGTCGCTGGTAGGGCACCTCAAAATGGCACTGGAACTGTGGAATGGTAACAGCTAACTGCAGGATGTGGCAGGTGGGTTTGGCACAGCTGCCCCCTCCATGGGGAATGAGGAGGGCAGAGACTGAGAGGCTGAGCTGACATTAGTGGGCGGCAGGAAACAGAACACAGCAGATACTTTGAAACTTTTTTTTTTTTTTGAGATTGGGTCTGTGTTGCCCAGGCTGTCACCAAATTCCTGGACTCAAGTGATCCTCCTGCCTCAGCCTTTTGAGTAGCTAGGACTATGGATGTGTGCTACCAGGTTCCATGGGACATGTTCACTCACATCATTTAACTTGGAAGATCCTTACAAAAACTACAAATCAACAACTGAAAGGAGGAGAAGGAGGAGGAGGACAACACTGACAATGACAATAACAACAACAACAAAAGACCAACATTTTTTTGAAGTGAGAAAAGGACAAGGGAGAAATAAGTTCCTCAAAGCACTGCTGCTCAGAATACCCTACCACTCAGTCAGCAAGATGCAATCCATGAAGCAACTCAACTGCAAAAAACTACAAACTTCTCCTTAAATCCTAACTCCTCAGGCTCTTCCATCTCACAGCTGTTTTTGTATAAATATATTAAAAATGTATCTGCAGAACCATTAAATAATTTTAATAAGGACTGGCAGAACAGAGAAGGGAAGATACATACATAGCTGTATGGCCTTCGAAAACCTCAGGACAGACACCTGGGAATGATACAATTAACTCAGTAGAAGTAAAAACAAATGTTAGTACAGTACTTTGTTTTTTCAGTTTACTGATTTTCCACATTGAATTTTGTGCTCTAAGCTCTCCCCAGGTCCCGCGCCTCCAAGGTCAGCTGGCTGGCACCTCACCTCAGGGGAGCTTGGTGGTGCCAGAGGGCCTGGCTCTTTACCCGTCCCATCAACCCCCACACCCAGATCCCCACAACACCTGTTTCTGTGGACAGGCCACAACTTTCCTCTTCTACATCTCCTGGCAGAGAATGGCAGCCGAGGAGCCTCCTTGAGTCACAAGAACAAACAGCGCATGGCCTCTCGTTGATGTGACCTCTCTCTCCTTTTCAACCTAAAGGGAGCAAGGTACAATAAGAAGGGCTGGGTTTGGCCAGTTCTTGGCAATGTGGGATTGTACTGGAGAGGGGTGGGTACCTGGGGGAACTGTGTCCAGCAGAGAGACCACGATTCCCACAGTTCCATCTAGGTTCTCTGAATGTCACCACTGAAAACAAGCATCAGCCAAGCTAAACGCCCTTCGGGGATTCCCAGGATCTCAACTGCCTCGCTCACACGAAACCCTAGGGCAATGGCGGTGAACCTGTGTCCTATGGCACACATGTTACTGTTTTTTCTTTTAAGACAAAAGATGTTAATGTTTGAGTTACCTTTTCTAAATTAAAAACTCAGTATTCAGGTTTAATTGCAGCTGGCACTTTGTGATAAGTGAGTTTTGGGTTGCTGTTTGGGTCCTCGTCTCTGAAAGGTTCAGCATCGCTGCCCTAAGGTAATTCCAGTTTAAACACAATCACTGGTTGATTAACCCAGCAGCTTGGAACAGTACCTCTCCCTACCTGGGCAAAGCTGAAGCTTGGAGACAGTGAAGATACAGCGTCAGTTATGTCAACAGAAGACAGGTACAGGAAGCAACACGGGTAACACAGCTATCATTTGGATACATTCGTCCGGAAGGAACAAGTTAAAGTTACATTTGCTCTGACTGAGCCTGGTTTCTATTGGAAAGCAGAGGGGCCAGTTATGTAACTAACACTGGTCCCAGAAGAGCTGCTCAGCAGCTCCTGCTACTCCAGTGCCACAGGACTGCCCACGAAAGGTGTGGTCTCCTCTGTGTGGCTGTGCATGAGGCCCAGAGAACTCTGAACATGTATAGACTGCATAGAGTACATCTGGGCTCCTGTTCCAGATGCTGACTCGCCTGACTCGGCAGGTCAGGCACATGGGGTCTAGAAGCCCCCAGGGTGTTCTTGACACTGAGCCACAACTGCAAACCACAGACACGGCTGGGAGATGGAGGCTCTAGCTCTGCACCAGTTGAGGCAGCTTGAGACTCAAGGCCAGCCTAACCAGCAGGGCCCCACTGCTATCTCTGCAAAGAGCTGGCCTGGAGGAGAGGACAGAACCCACGTGGTTCCCAGGCTAGGGATCGAACCTATGGCCCCTAGAACCTGGTTCTGACGTGTGGCTCAGATCAGCAATCAGAGGTTCACTTTGAATAAATTTAGGCAGTAACTGTAGACCTAAGGGATGTGTACACACAACCCTTTGTCAGACAGGCATGAACAGTGCTGCTCAGCACGTGAAACAGCAGGTGGGAGGCATTTACAGTTGCCTGTGTGACCAGCATCTTCATCTGCTATAAACGCACATTTCTTTGTCCAAGAAGAATACCAGAGAGCTACTGGATAGACACCGGGGCCAACCACTTTGGGGAGGGTCCTGCTGCTACTTAGGGAAACTGGTAGAATATTCGGGAAATTGTGTTCAGTTATAAATGGAGCCATCCTCGCCCACCCTTAAAGGCTTCTTTTGGCCATGCAAATGTGAAAGACCAAATGAAGTACCAAAACCTAAATTTGTATATAGTTGAAGTATTGTTTAGATGCGCTGTCTGCCCAGAATACCAAGAGATACACATCCTTCACCTTTCCCAGGCTTCCATCACAGAAAATTGTGCAAATTAGTGAAGATCACAACAGACATAGGCCACTTCACACACACACACACACACACACACACACACACACACACAAAGTGGCCTTTGGTCAAGGGCTGCACGTGGAACAAACGTGTGTGGGTGTGAACAGGGAGCTGAATAAGCGGAAGGAGGAAAGCTGCTGCAGACGGTTCCTGTGCTTGCCCTTCTGACCATGAACCACACACTGCACACACGTCCTCCACTGTGGGTGCCAAACGGAGCCTTTAGCAAGGAACTGGGGCTTCTGTGCGCATCCGAAGAATCGAGTAAGAGACTGTGGGGTCTAAAATATAATCAAGTTCTAGTGTTAAAATTGTTTCCTAGCACTTGATCATATTTCCCCCAAATGGCAAGGCTAACATGTTTCCAGGCTGCTCTGAGTAAAAGACATTTTGTGTTTTCTGGGGTATTGGATTTTGGCGGGGTGGGAAGAAAAGGGAAAAGTTTTTATAAAGGAAAAAGCTACATTTTTTTTTTTAGTGAAAAAACAAAAGCAAACAAACAAAAAAGACTAGTTCAGAGGTGCTGTTTGTTTCTCTGTGCAGCTTATGCATCAAGTCATCAAATAGGACTGGCGATATTGTCCTGGCTTCTCACACAAATGACCCAGGGGATCTTGGTCTAGAAGGAGGGTGGCATCTTCTGTAGAACCTTCCAGAAGAGCAAAGATTCCCCAACTTATACTCCAATTGCATTTGCATTTGAGATAGGAACACGGTGGAACCCAGCTGTTTCTTGAGCGTTGATCCACTTGGCTTTGGCCTTCCTTGGAAATCCAAACAGCTGGGCAGTGGGCAGAGCTGGGTCACTGGACAGTGGCCACGTGCTTCCAGGACAGACTGCAGGCAGCAGTAGCTGATGAGATGGTTTACGTCTCAAAGTACTTGTAGATCTGGGCCACATACTGCATCACACTCTGCCAGTCAGGCCGGTCCGTGTACAGCATCTCACTGAGCTCCTGCAGTGGAAAGGGACAGGTCACAAAGGAGACATCACGAGGCTCTGACTGCCTGGAAATGCTCCCCACCTACACAGACAGGAGGTGGAGGCAAACACAGGTGGTACTGAATGTGCCAAATTACAAAGAAAATACTTTTCATCCTATTTATTTGGGAGGCATTGTCCCTTATAAAAGACACATACAAAAAATAAAAAAAAGTTTTACACAGAGAGTCACCCATAATTGCACAAGGAGCAAACTTGTTTCCATTTTTTAAAACTAAGTGGAAGCGAATTAGCCTTGACTGTCTCAGATTTTTCATCGCAGGGGGCACACTTTCATGGACTCTCTGCTTCCTCACTGAGCACTTGCAGGCATGACGTCCATGCTGCTGCACTGCTTCATCGGCCACCGTGTTAGCGGCTGCGCACTGTCTGAGGGAGCTGCTGTCCAGCACTGGTATGACCCATGGTCTGTTCTCTTCTTCACCGTTACAGACTCTTCAATAAGCATCTCCATGGAGCCTTGCTCCGGGTGACTCAGTCCCTTAAGAGAAATTCCTAGGCATAAGGCCATCATACCTTAAAGCTTATTTTACTAGCATTAACTATTACCATTTAATGTACGATTTTTCTTTTGTTCATTCAGTACTTTTCTTTGCTATTTATTAATTTTTACTTCTTCATTTTTTCTTTTTGTTTGCTAATTCTGCAGTCAAGCCTACACCAAACAAACATAACATAAGCAGCCAAAAACTGACAGGAAAGAAGGATGGGCTCCTTGCAGAGACCTCAGTCAAGCTTTTTGGAAATCTGTGCCATTGAACATCATGTTTAATAATTAACTTTGGGATTGAATTTGGATTCTTTTGTGGTCACAAGAGAACAGTAGCAAAGAACCTTGGCGGAAAGCCAGAAGCAGAGAAGCAGGGGAATAATAAGGCTGAACTGAGCACATCTGTTCCTGGGCGGTGACACAACTAGCTGAGGCTGTTAACAAGTCATTTATCCCATGGTTCAACAATATCTGAAGGCGTATTTTACCCATTCTGCTCTGTGGTCATGCTAAAAAATTATCAGCTTATTATTATTCATGGGGAAGGGTAGAAAAGGAGCAAGTAGAACACTGTATATAGATATGCCTAAGAACAGCTTGGAAAGAAAAAATCTCAAACTATTACAAATTACTAGTACCAGTTTCCCCTTACAGCACTGTAGTAAAAGCCCTGTGCACAGACTGATACATAGCAAGCTAGAATTACTACAAGAAAGTTGCCAATGACATTAGGGAAAAGAAGTGATAAAGACTGAGTATGCTTACTCAGAGGTAGCTAAATTCTGAGTAAAGAAGGGAAATCTACGAGTTCAAGAGAGATGGCAAACTTTCTATTGAGAAAGGGTGTGTCTTCAATCTCAGAATTTGGAAGTCCAATCAATATTCATAGTTTTACTCAGAAGACTTTACAACTGAAGGAAAAATATTGTGGAAAACATTAACCTCTGAAAATTTTTGAAGAAATGATTTCATACATTTTAAAGAAGAGTACATTACATTAGTAAAATCTTATAATGCATGCCATTTGTTTGCCTCAGTAGTTAAAAACCTCCATATAACTTCACTGTTGAATTCTACCAAATACTTAAGGAAAAAATAATACCAGTTCTATGCAATTTCTTCCAAAAAAAAGAAGAGGAGAAAACACTTCAGAACACATTCTAGGAGGGCACAATCACTCAAACAGCAAAATAAGACAAAGAGACAAAAAAAATTACAAATAAATTTCATAGATACAAACAAATTAACAAACAGTACAAATTATTATCAAGTCGATTCCATTGATCTATGAATGTATAATACACATCATGATGAAGTGAGGCTCATCCCAGGAATGGGAAGCTAAACCAATACAATCCATCATATTGACTAACTAACAAAATAATATGATCACATCAGGGCCAGGGATTTAGCTCAGTGGCTCAAGTGCTTGCCTGGTAAGCATGTGGTCATGAGTTCAATTCCCAGTACAAAAAAAAAAAAAAGATTATTTAACATGATCACATCAACAGATCAAAAAATATATTACATAAAATTCAAAAACTATTCATAACAAAAATGAAGAATAAAAAAGCTTTTTATCTAATAAAGGGATGTACAAAAGATTAATAGCTGATATCATACTTAATTGTAAAACAAGCTGTTTCCCTAAAATTGGGAATAAAGCAAAGATGTCTATCACTTGCCCTATTCAACATGGTACTGGAAGTTCTAGCCAATGCAATAAGGCATAAAAAAGAAATAAAAGGTATACAGATTGGAAAGGAAGAATTAAAACTGTCTTCATTTGTAGACAATAGGTAGAAAATCTCAGTGGGTCTACTTGCAAGCTTACTAAGATCTCAGGACACAATGTCACTGTACAAAACTTGATCATTTTCCTTACACTAGGAAAAAACCCTTGAATTCATATGAAAAACAATACCATTTGCAAGAGCACCAAAAAAAAGTTCAACGATCTAAATCTAACAAGTCGTATAAAACCTGTAAGCAGAAAACTACAAAACATTGATGAAAGAAATCAAACATCTAAGTAAACAGAGATACATTTTGCATTTATGGATTAAAAGACAGTATTGTTTGTCTTCCTGTTTGTTGTTTAATCTTCAGATACAGTACATTCCAATCAAAATTCCAGCAAGTCTTTATTTTTGGTAAATACTGACATCTCCTAAAATGCATAAAGATAAAGGCACTATAATAGCTAAAACAATTCTAAAAAGAACAAAGAGGACTAGATTTCAAGATTCTTTTTATAGAGCTATATTAATCAAGGCAGTGTGGTACTGGTAAGAGATAAGAGTCTTAAATCAGCAGGACAAAACAGCCCCCAAAAAGAACCACGCAACATAGACAACTCATGTTTCATAAAGGTACAAAGGCAATTCAATAAAGAAAAGACAATCTTTTTAATAAATGGTGCTGTACTAGATGCTCATATGTAAAAGCAAACAAACAACAAACTTAGATACTTTTGTTTGAGCAGTGAAGGAGACCTTTATTTTTGGCCAAGAACAGAAGC
>RJWT010005912.1:0-30081 GCA_004365215.1 Cuniculus paca | reverse complement strand
CACTTTTTATTGCAGTAAGTGCAGTGCCAAATCCTGTGTGCCCCTCTCTGAACACACCTCTTACCTTCCCAGATCACTCTCTGTGATGTCCCAGATCTAGTAATCCTTGGACTCTGCTGGGCCCTCTCAACCATTCTAGGCAGTCTATCACCTCCATTACTCAACCACAGTAAGCCGCAACCTTGTGGTTTACCTGTACGTGCCTCAGCACCATAGCTCTACCTGTCCCCAGGCTACTCTTGTTTCCCCAACTCACAGAGATAAACCAGTCACTTAGTCTATCTCCCTGGCTCTGGTTTTCTACTCTCCTGGCTTTGATCTCTGTCTGCTGAGCCAGCAAGGGCTTCTTTTCTGAACTCCAGTGGCCTGCTTGGCCAGGTACTTCTGGGTTTCTGACATCCTCCTGATACTTGCCTCCTGGTATCTTCTCCTGCTAACCTGCTCCTCCTATAGTTCAGTGCCATTTCAGTTCAATGCCAGCTCTTACCTACCAAAGAGCTTTTTCTTGTTTCTGTTTTCAAAATGAAATCAGAGTCTACTTTTCTCCCCCTTTCCACTTTTGTGCTTGTGCACACTATCACTCACTTTGTGTCTGTATTATTTGCTTTGGCTCCTACTTAGTCTCTCCTTTTTTCCTACAGTTTATCAGCCTGAGTATTCCTGTGAAACCTGTTTGTTTTTTATCAGTGTGACAAAATACCAGAAAATAACAACAAAACAGACTTACTTTGGCTTGTTGTTTTAATGGCCTGTGTCTTTCACCTTCTTCTCAGACTTCACCATGTAATCATTATGCACTGCTTTTCCCAGCTGCCTCACACACACCAAGCATTGGGGGCCTGTGGCCTGGGAAGTACTTGCTTCTCTGGAAAGGTGTTCATGTGTAAAAAAGGAAAACACAAATGAACGAAAGAACACTAGGGGCCACTGATCATCCACTAAAGGTTAAATATATATATTTATATGTATATATATTTTTTCTTTCTACTTCATGTGTGTATATATTCAAGCCCACCTGTTTAATATAAGGCTCAACTCTGTGATTTCTCCTAAAAGAATCTTTTTTACAGGAAGACTGCTTTGTCACCTTTCTTGTGTAACAGCAGGATAATGTGTTTGTGTTTAAATGTCAGTAAATTAGTTCCATAAAGCAGTTTTGGGGCTATATTAAATATTGACTGGGTAGATTGATACATCATAATTTATCCAGCCTGTGTAGTTTTGTAATGAATTCCCTTCTTAATAACTCTTCTGTCTTCATTCAGTGCTAAAGAATAACATCCTAGAACAGGCTATGCTGGTATGCCTCTGTAATCTCAGCACTTGAAAGACTGAGACAGGAGGATCTCTGTGAGCTTGAGGCCAACCTGGGCTACTTAGTGAGTTTCTGGCCAACCTGAACTACATAGGGATATCCTGTCTCAAACAAACTAGAATTTTACTTTTTGGATCAAAGAGTGGGGTTTTTAAAGTTTATGATTTGTACTATCCTTCAGAAAGATACACTGATTTTTCCCTCCTAACAGTGTAATGTGTTAATATGTATATGCCTTCACCCTTGCCATCTCTAGTTAAGTACATTTATGGTACATATTTTAATGTCTTACTTGGTGATACCCCATGTTTTAATATGAGTTCATTCCCTTAACAGGTTTTTATTTAAGAAATACAGCCCAAACCACTGAACTATACACATACAGTGGTTAAGATAGGAAGTTTTGTTATGTTTATCTTAACCACCATTATAAAGAAAAACAATACTTTGATAAAATTCTTTGATAAATATGATTTTATAGTAAGGAAAATGTAGGTTGGTAATTTAGTAGCAGGTAGGACTTAAATCTTACTATGCAACTTTTACACATTGCTGATGCAAAAGTATTGTTTTTGTGATTTTATTATGCAGGCCAAAACACTAAGAAAACTGATCCAACAAACATTTAGACAGTTTGCCAACCTTAATAGGGAAGAGAGTATTCTGAAATTCTTCGAAATCCTCTCTCCAGTGTACAGATTTGACAAAGAATGCTTCAAATGTGCTCTTGGGGTAAGTATGAAAACTTGGAAGACAGTGAACTTGTTGGCTTTTTTCTGCTTTTTCTGAAATTTCTGATTAAAAGAAAACTAATTTGTAGCATTTTTAACAAATGAGAATACTATTTTGTCATTTTATAGTGGGAAAAATACAAAAAGAAAGTGTATGAGAATTAAATTGGTTTTAAATAGCATGCCTGTGTTCATAATTAGTTTTACTCCTGCCTAAAAATTTGTTGATTAACTGTTCTCCAAGGACTAGTTTGCCTATTTAGATAATCTCCCTAGAGAAAACATTAACCTCTAGCATGTTGGAATGACCACAATGTATTCCTGGCTAGGCTCAGCAGATGCTTGGTCAGTGAAGTTACAAATATCTTATTTGATTAGATAAATAACAAATGTACCCAGCTACCACCCCACCCATCCCCATTTATCTTTTAATATATCTCTGACTCTTGGTATAAAATCTTTCTTTTCCCTCCCGGCACATCTGTACTTGCCTGTTTGACCTTCTGAAGTCAAGCTGGATTATTTCAGTGGAACTGGCTATTGGTCCTGAAGAAGGAATCAGTTACTTAACCGACAAAGGCTGCAATGTAAGTGCATTATGATGGCTCACTAACTTGACTGTAGACAAAGAGGAGTCAGACTAAGGAAGTGGGGCAGTCCTCTGGAAAGACATCATTCTGCAGTTAAACTTCTCTATCGCATGGTGCTTCATGCTCAAGGGAAGGAAGACAAGGCAAAACCTCTACATCCTTACTAAGTTTCTTCACAATTCTGTAGTTCTGGAAGTATGTCACACAACTGGGATTCATGTTAGTGATACCTGGATGGGCTTGTTCCAATTTATATGGAGAAGAGGTTTTAAACAATAATTTTTAAAAGTGTTTATTTATTTTTGTGATCTTGGGACTTGGTCCCAGGACCGCATGCATGGTAGGCAAGTGCTCTACCACACTGAGCAACATCCCCAGTCCTAAATACAGAGTTTTTGCTAAGTTCTATGTGTACTTATTTGTACTGGCATCCTATTTTTTGAAATAGCTTCTTCTGTGTATTCCAGGAAAAAAAAAAAAACAAAACCACATACTTACAAACTCCTACTATCCTTATTCACATTAGTGAGGATAAATGCCCCTCAGAGGGAAGTCTATACTATGTCCCCTTCTGCCAGTCCAGCCTCCGACCTGTCTTTTGAGTTCTTTCTTGGAAATACTGGCTATTTCTTGTGTGTACTCTTGTGTTTGTGCTTGCAGCAAGTATTACTAAGCACCTGTTGGTGGCCTAATCTAGAAATCTGCAGTATACCAAGGAGCAAAACTGACAGTAGCCCCTCCCGACCATATCTCACAGTCGAAAGTGCATAATAAGTATGAGATATGTGTGATGATGAGTGCTAAAGTGAAAAGCAGCACTATGTAAGGAGTGGTGTGCTGAAAAGAGCATGTTTCCATTTTAATAGTTAATAAGAAATCATAATTCTGAGGTCTTCTTCAGCCCACCTTAGCAACTATGCTTTCCCACTTACATGATTTTTGTGATTTAAACTTTCATACCTTCACCAATATAAAGTTTTACATAAATGACCAAATACTGACATATCATGCCTCCCTTTCAACAATGCACTACTTGGTGTCTGTTACCACTCTGCTTAGCTTTTTCTGCTCCATCTTACCTCTCTTCAACCTTCCCTAACCCCTGTGCTCACATGTAAATGACCCAGTAACTTTTCTTCTGTGATACTTGTCTTGTTCAGAAACAGTGTCATCATCGGGTACATGTCACTTTTCTTGTTCATCTCACTCTGTGGACCTGGTATGAGTCCCTTCCCGTCCACCTGGCACTATCGCTTCTCTCTCTGCTTGCTAGATGAGATTGTATGGAGGTCCTTTCAAGGCAGTAATCTTTTAGATAGAGATTTACACACTACTGCTTTTCCTACCAATGAAAGACACTGTTAGAGATAAAACTGTAGAATACAATTCAGATAGTTTTAATTTTAAAAGGACGTGTCAGGTTGCTTTTCAGAAAGGCTAAGAAACTCCATACTGTCACTAGACGTGTGTGAGAGCTGTTTTTATACTCACTTGAAAGCAGTACTTTTAATAGCTCTTTTAATTTTTCCATTTCAATAAGTATGAATTATTCTTGTTACTGTCTTTTGTGGATTTGACAGAAAGCAAGCCTTTAATGAATATAAATAGATATTCATGTCCCAACCTCTTTGTTCCACCTCTGAATTAACTGCTTGTTTCATATCCTTTACGTGTTTTGCCGTGGTCTTTTATTTTCATCTTCTAAGTGTACGTATCCAGGGAGTTCTTCATCTTCATTAGGTGTTTTTTCCGCAGTCACTACTTACATACTTCATGAATGACCACTGTTGTGACTTCCAGCATCATTGTTTATTTTTCAATAAATGCTGCTGGGTCCACTGCATATTTATGGAGGAAAATAAAGTGGGTTTTGACCCCCATCGCTTACTATGACAAAAATCGATTCCAAATAGAATGTAGATCTGCATGTGAATGGCAAAAACAATTTGGAAGAAAACAAAAAATATCTTTTATCACTTTGACATAGGCGTAGATTCTCTAAATAGGACATAGGAGATGCTAACTCTAAATTAAAATTTTGGTAAATTGGACTACACTGAAATTAAGAACTTTGTTTCATCAAACAATAGGAGAAAAGGAAGCCAGGTATTTACATCAAATACATTTCACAAAAACCTCTTAATCTAGAATACAAAATCATTAAGAAAAAAACAGGCGACTCAGTGGAGGACATCCAAATAATCAGATAAAACAGTGTCATCAGAAAAATAAAAGATGGGGCTGGGATATAGCTTAGCAGCACAGTGCCTGCCTGGCAAGTGCAAGGTCCTGAGTTTGATTGCTGGTACCAAAAAGAAAAAAGAAAAAAAGAAAAAGAAAACAATATTGTTGCTACTTCTGATGGTGTCTAGGTTACTTTTCTTTCATTGCTGGGACAAAATATCTGATGCCCAAAATGAAGGAAAGAAAGGTTTATTTAGCTCAGAGTTTGTATAGGTTTCAGTCCATAATCAGCTGACTCCAAGGCAGATTGGCACTGTCCCTTTTACTGTATGGAGGCCACAACCACTTGGGTGTGGCACTTACACCCATAATACCAGCATTGGACCATGAGTCATCCACAAATTCTAGAAGCCTGCCTGCCTGACTGCATAAGGCTTTGGTGAGACATCCAGATTTAAACCATAACAAATGGTGAGAAAGGAAGAGAAATAGTACCAAATATTGGTAAGAATGTGGAGCAACTAGAATCTCATCCTCCTCCAGTATGAAATAATGCAACCTTTTGAGAAAACTGTGACCATATCCAGCTTTTCTTTAATTATTTATGTATGGCTTAGATTCAATTTCTGGTCTCTTGATATTTACTTGTAAGATTTTTCCTTGTCTTTTTACATTTACATCTTTATCTGGAATTTTGTATATGGTAACTAACAGGCATCCACCCACTTTCTCTAATGGAGAAAATTAAAAATAGGGTTCTCTGGAGTTAAGAAGCCAGACTCTGACGTACACCACGATATCACTGCCATCTTGATGTTTGCATGCTGGGTTTGTGAGTTGGGTGCATTCTCACAGTGTGTGTTCATGTTTCCTCATCAATAAAATGGCTACAATAATCACAACTACCTAAGAGAGTTGGTAAGGGGATTGACTTACTACTAAATTGAAGTACTTAGATCATGGCCTAGTTAAGTACTTAGAAAATCCTAGCAGTTACAGTTGTGTTGTTGTAGTTCCTGCTGTACAAATTGGAATTAGTAGTTAATTAAATATTTTGATTTACCTCAGAATTGAACCAGCATTTTGATTTACCCCTTTACCTCTGAATTGAACCAGCACTTTCACAATCTCCTTCTGGCTTGTCCAGTCTGTCCCATTGATCCCAGGGTCGATTTGATTGCTATGCACATTTTCCCTTTTTGTGTATTGTTCTTTTTTTGTATTTTTCTCTGAATGTTCTTGGTCATTTAGTCTTCGAAAACCAAATTATGAAATTAACAGAAAATTCTCTTGGGATTGTAGCTTATAAGTTAATTTTGTAAAAGTAGACATTTTTGGATATTATGTTAACTAAGAATATGGTATGTCCATTTGTTCAGGACTTGTTTTACATCCTTCAATAAAATTTCAGTCTTCTTCATGAGTATTTCACAGTTTTTGTCCTTATTTTGAATGAAGTTTTGGCCTTTTCCAATTTAAAATTTATACTGCGAGCATAGCAAAATATACTTAGTGGTTGTGTATCATGTATTCAGCAACCTCAACATTTATTTAATAGGTCTTTTTATATTAGGAGTTTGGATTATAAAGGTATGTAACAGTAAAACTGAAAACTTTTCCACCATCTATGTTGTTTTCCTTTTCTTTTGTCAACCAGAACCTCATAGGTCAGGTTTCTTAACAGTGGTGGATGAAGATACTGCTATTTTATTTGAGATTCTAATTTATTAAATGTGTCTCAGTAAGGCTGGGTTATAGCTCAGTGGTACAGAGTACTTGCCTAGCATGTGTAAGGTTCTAGGTTCTGTCTTACACTACAGAAATGGGTTGCTTATCTAGGAAGAAATTTTGTTGAATTTTAGTGATGTATCCTTATAATGTTTTTATACCTTCTGATCTTTTCCTTAGATTGTATTAGTAGCAGCTCCTAAGTCTAATCAAACGCTTTTTAGCCTATGCTGATAAGATTCAGGTTTTCCTCCCTCCCTTTATATCAGTGCTGTATTTTAGTAGATACATGTTGACAACATACCACTAAATAACTCCTAATACTACACTGTTACCTGGAAATATTGGCTTATTGTTTTTGTGAATTTGTATAAATTTGCAACTATTTTTAAAATTAATCTATATTTGTGATTTTTGTGTTATCTCAATAAGAACATAGTATTAAAGTTATGTAAATTTCATCAGGTAAATTAGGAGTCTTTCATAATTTTTAATGGCCTGAGACTTTATGTTGAGTTGTAATTGCATGTCCTTTAAAGATTAGTTGAGTTCTGAAAGAGTGAATTTTACAATGATAGATCTTTAACTATCTTTGTAATCTATTCAATAACGATTGGTTTGGATTTTCAAGTACTTGTCAGTGTTGGTTATTTACATTTTCTTAACATATTTTCTTCTTTATACCTTCAAATTGTTGCCATATAGTTGTATCATGTAGTTCAGTTAAAGACTTTACAGAGCTAGACAATGTTGTAAGCCTTTAATCTCACTGCTTGGTTGGCTATGAGGCCTTCATTCTGGTATAACATAGAATATATAACAAAACAAAGTTTATTGTGATAAAACACTACTGTAGGCTGATTCAAAAGTGTGTTTGGGTGTCTAGTTTAGACTAGGTAGTCAGCATCAGTCCTTCTCAACCCTATCTTTTTTACAATAGATATGTGTTAATAGCCTTTTGCTATCCTGAAATTAAAATTACAGAGTATATTATCCACCTGTGTATCATTCCAGAAAATCTCAGTAAATGCTCATCAAAAGACATTCTAGGTCGGAGATTTAGTTTGGCGGCATAAGCGCCTGCCTGGCAAGCATGAGGTCATGAGTTCAATCCCTGGTACCAAAAAAAAAAAGACATTGGAAGGCCTTAATAGACAGGTGCCCCTACCTAGTAATGACTTTTAAGTTGAGAAAACGTAAGTCACTCTATCCAAATAGTACAGGAAAATGATCAGCAAAGAAAGTTATATGGTGTACCTTCAGGGATAATGTCATAGTATCCACCCCCCCCCTAAGTAAATAAAAAGAAATAACAAAAAAGTTCTATGTGAAGCCAGGCATGGTGGTGCACACCTGTAATCCAAGCACTTGGGAGGCTGAGGCAGGAGGATTGCCCCCAAATTTAAGGCCAGTAAAGTTCCATGTGTAATTTCTGTAAATTTCTTATGTTCTTTAGAAAGTTCTTTATTTAATTTTGAGATAGCAATAGTAGAAACTAATTGAGTTGTTCCTCATTTCATGTGTTGGCACCAATTTAATAATGTTAGGCTCTTTGTTACCTAGAGCCTCAGATTTGTGTTAATACAATTGCTACAAATGTATACTGAGAGAAGTACATTGTGTCAGCAACCGAAGTACCACAGCAAGTGTTTCCCTCAGTGATGTCACTTCCCAAAACAGTGAGTAGCTCTTAGTAGAACTCCAAAGACAACATAAGATATTGCTTCATTGAATTACCCATAAATTGCAATCCTGAAAGTTTCAATGCAGAGCATACTTTATGTTTTTTTATGTACTTGGGTTCTGAAATCAGATTTTTCAGCAACATAATACACACCAGGACATTTTGAAAGCCATTCGAGGCAATTTTTCATTATGGGTGAATTTCTCGCACATTGTGTGGTCTCTAGCAACCCTGATCATCTTTCACATCCCCCTTTCTTTGGTCCACCAGAACGCACCCACACCCAATGAAGCTAGAATACATCTCAGTGAAATGAGATCATAGTAGGGACTTAGGTCAGAGGGACAGGGAGAGGGGCAAGATCATGTAGGATGCTTGATCATATTGATCATGTTACCTTGGAAATCGTGTAGGGTATGGTTCTTGCATTGTAGTTTGTAGATCAGGGAATGATAATCTCCCGACTTCCAGGTTAGGGGCATTATATTGTAGTAGGACAGGCATGGATGAAGGGAAACAAGTTAGGAAACAATTAGAGGTTTGTAAGTGTGATATGATAGGATACTCTAGACTAGATCAACACTGAGGAGATGAAAAGAAAATGCATGAATTCTGCATGTTTGAAGCTGGGACTGCCAAGTCTCATTGAGAGATTGAGTATATGAGGTAAGGGAAAAAGAAAAATTGTGATAATGTGTTCATTTTTTGGCTCAGAAATCTGGTTGAACATACTGCTTTTTACTGAACTGGGAATCCTGAAAGCAGAAGAACATGATTTGACTGTTAGGTTTGTAATCTCTCCATATAGCAATGTCATGTAAGCAGTTGGATCCCTGAGCCCAAATTCCAAGGAGATACCAGGGCTGAAGATGGTTCCTAATGCCATAGGGCCTAGGTGGTTTTCTTTCTGCTGTAGGGCAGTTGGGGAGAAGAACAGGGTATATACAAGCACAGTCTTATGGTATTTTCACACTTCTAATTTGAATAAGGGATAAGCCACTAAAAGGAAATGTGAAAGGATAACAGTGCAGTAAAGATCCCAGGAGGGTGGGATGTCCTGGCATGTAGGAGAGCAGAGTGTGTAGAAGGGCCATCCCACATGCTGAGGATAAGCCTAGGGCCAGGAGAGCTGCCCATAGTTTTCTAGGGAAAGGTGAAAGGTTCTTTGTGACAAAAGGCCAGTGAGCGTGAGCTGTTTTGTGTAGGGCATTTCCTGCTCAGTCCCAGTGGCCTTTATGGGATGAAGAGGGCTAACACCTTGTCATACGCTCAGAAAGCAGACATAATCGATCTAATTCTTGTGAAGAGACCTGTGGGAATCTAATACAAAGTGATCATGGTCATAAGATGATAGAAGACAGTTCTGTATCTTTTAAAAAATAAAACAGTGGGAACTGGGCATGGTGGCACATGCCGTCTGGAGGCTGAGGTCAGAGGATTATAGGAAGCTCAAGGCCAGTCTGATGCTCAAGGCCAGCCTGAACCACATAACAAGAACCTCCCGTTGGGGGGTGGGGGGGAGGTGAGAGAAGTAGAGGAGGGAGAAACAAAAGAATTTATTTCATTGGGGAAAGTGACCGTAGTCTCTCCTGACATGTCCTAAGAGCCCAGCTTGAGGGGTCAAATCCTTTGGATACCTGCTATCTCCCTTTCTCCATTATACTGATGAACTTTAATAGTCCGAAACTTCTGCTACCTTGGTGCATTGTCTGTGAGAATGAGAGCACATGTTTTTCCAACCTAGAATTTTATAAGGCTCCTCCCACACTGGCAAGTGAATCAGAGGGGCTCCTTATGCTTCCTCCCCTACCCTTCTGTCTCTATCTCTGTTTCTGTCTGTTCTTGTCCCTCCCCTCCCTCCCTTCCCTTCTGTGTGTGTGTGTGTGTGTGTATGTTTATGTCTTGGAACTGTGCTTTCCCTCACCCAGCTGAATTGTGTAGCTCTCCTCAGAACATCACAAAGAACAGACATACCCCAAACCGGGAAAGTGCATGAGACAGTAACTCCACTGCAGGCTGCACGGAGAATCAGTTTTTCTCATGACCTTTACTCTTCGGGAGAGTGTCTTCAGAGTGAGCTAAAGGTTGGGTCTGAGAGAATTGCACAAAATCAGTTAATAGTATTAACAAAGTGAGTTATTTATCTGTGAGCTAAGGATCTTACCTTTCCTTTCCAAAGCCCACACATCTGGCTGATTTCAACCAAGTGCAGACCATTCAGTATTCAAACAGCGAAGACAAGGACAGAAAAGGAATGCTGCAGCTCAAAATAGCAGGTGCACCTGAGGTAAGGGAGTCTTTCATGATGAATGCATCATGAAAGGAAGACTGAAGCATGATAGTATTTTAGAAATGTTCTTATTTTTAAAATAAAGGTAAAATTTTTATATATCACTAGAATCAACTTTATTGTACAGTATATGGAAGGTTACATTACAAATAATTAAATGTTCCCAAAATAAGACAGATTTTTAAAATCAAGAATATCTTTGTGAGGACAACTAAAGATTATCATGAATTATTGAAGAAATCAACTTTTTGGAATTAAATAACATGAACAGTGTATGGCCCATATTATGTTGCATATGACACTCTAGGCAGTAATAATCTTAGTAATAGGTGAGATTTATGGGGCATGTGATGTTCTCACAATGAAGCAGAATGTATACTTTGATATATTGTACTTTGGTTAACTCCATTTCATAGATGAAGCTGAGGCACAAGAAGTTAGCCATGGCGATAGTAATTGGTAGAGCTAGGTTTGCACTCAGACAGTCTAGGTCCATAGCTCTTAATCACCCTGCAACAATGTTTTAAAAGTAATAAATGCTACAAGAAATGATCATTTGCCAAATATTACATAATATGATTGTGTCTGATAGATGAGCAAAGTACACTCACATGAAACAGTATGAACCATTCAGTGGCACATGGTTTTATGTGTGTGAAGCACATTGTTTGGGCCGCATCTCTTCCATTGCAGCTCCTCACTGAGGGGTGCTCCATCAGTTTTCTGTCTACCCTGATTTTGAGTTTGGTGACATCTGCAGGTCCGGGAAGTCTGTTGCTCCTCAAAGTTAACAAATACTAGCATATGATACTGAAAACTTGCAAATTGAAATTGCCTGCAGAAGTCTCAGTAATGAAGTCATCATTTTCAAGCTGTCCTCTCACTTTACTATACAGTATGCCAAAAAGCAAATAGGGTCAGGCAGGTGAGAACTGTTCATAAGGAAGGAGATTAGAAATAACCACTTGAACTAGGATACACTTGTGCTTGAAAATAAAATACAGCTTTTATTGTCTCCTGGATAACACTTAGAGTTAGGTGTTTAGCCAGTTTGTGAAGTAGATCATTTTTCTGTTGAAAAGAGTGATTTTTAATCCTTTGGACAGAACATATAAAAATAATGAAGTTTTACTGATGTTCGTTAAATTGTGATGGGTGTGTTTACTCCACATTAGTCTCATTTCTAAAACAATGTGTGCCTACTGATATTTAAAGTTTTTTTGTTAAGAGTGTGCCAGAGGAGCCAAATATTTTGAAGCAAAATATTTTCCCCTTTCCTTTTGTTCTAAAAAGTCAGCATCAGTTTAGTGGTTTTTATCTTTTTTCTGAGGTTGCCTTCTGTCACAAATTTTAGTAATAATGTCCTTACATCAAACTTCCTTTTTCACTCAGATCTTCTGACAAATCTTGTTTCGCTCCCATTCCTCTGTGTTTTCAAGTGTGTATAGAGGTCTGATGTCATAGCACAGCTGCCCCTTTGATTGCTGGAAAGAACAATAATGTCTCTTTCTTGGTCTTTTCTCTCATTTAGCCTCTGACAGTGACGGCACCATCCCTAACCATAGCGGAGAACATGGCTGACCTGATAGACGGTTACTGTCGACTGGTGAATGGAGCCACGCAGTCCTTTATCATCAGACCCCAGAAAGGTGAGGTTCTGTTTCTACCTCGTCGTCCCTGTTGCTTTCTCCTGAATGGTTAGTGGAGCTTAGCCCCAGCTGTCTGCTCTTGATTTTAGCAAAACTGTAAATATGAAGACCAGCTGAATAATTTGACCTCGTATAACCTGGACAGTGGTTTCTCAGGGCTAGTGATCCAGTTCACACTCCCACAGGCCAAGAGCTGGGTTGGAGTAGAGTGTAAAGACAACTGTGTCTGCATTTACAGTACTGTGTTTTGAGCACCCTACTTAGAATGTTTTTTACATTATCTTTAGTATTTTTTAAATAAATTTTTGAGAATATATCCTGAGGTTCTTTTTTTTTAAAAAGTGACCATTAACTGATACTAGTTGTTTACCTGTTTTTTTCTTGTATGTCTCAAAAGCTTAAAATAGTTGAAGCACAAAATAAATTCTAAATTATGTAAAAATCAGAGATTAGGATAAATAAATGTTCTACAAATAAGACTGTGTCACTTTAGAAATGAGGTGAGGTTTTTTGCAGTCATAGAATAAGAGATGTTTCAGAGAATTTGGAGTTACAATATAATCAAGTGAAAACATTTGCAGTGGGACCCTAGCATAGTGCAAAACAGAAAGAGCCTGGGCTTGGGAATTGTGTCAGCTTGCGGGTTCACATGGTGAGTCCTCTGGGCTGCTGTCCATGTGTCTGCCTTTCTATGTGACTGTTTTCTTTTCCGTGGAGCACAGAATTAGCTCTCTTTTGCAGTACAGGGAGGATGATTTCATGTATGAGAAATGTTTGAAAGTGCCTGGCATGTCCAGGGTTCATAAGTTAAGCTATATTGTCATTCCGCTTGCTTTTCTAATCAATCGATCTTGACACAGAGTACTAATCTAGCTTTCAGATTCCTCCTTTTTAAAAGAGGAATGATTCTTGCTTTGTGAGATCGTTAGGGATGTCCCAAATAAGGTCCATAAAGTAGCCCACTTGGGCCTTAATGACAAGGTTCCTTCCAGCACTCACCTCAATGATTAAGATGATTGTAGGGGAGAAAAAAGATGATTGTAGGGAATCCTGAAGCCCTATATGGTCTGTGTCCAAACAGAAAGTACTGAGCTAGATAATGACTGGGGCAGATTGCAAAGGCTGGATTCCCAGTCTGTACTGCAGAGCCGAGCCTGCCTGGCAGGAAAGTCCTCTAACTACAAAGCAGCTCTAGGGTTAGGTTGGGGATATGGAGTGGGGTGTGTCCATGTAAGTGGTGGGTGTGTGTGTGTTTTAAACAGAGGAGTCATGGGACTCTTTGTTTAAAAGATAATAGTGATGTCATGCTCTGAAAAAGAGCTAAAGCCATGAACCACACATGTAGGAAGTAAACACGTATAGGATGCCGGCATGTGGCACACATAGAAGTGCTTTTCCCCTGAAGATATCACTATTAATGCTTTTTTGTGTATTTTTTCTAACTGTATTTGTGGCAGTTTTCTTCATATGTAGTAATAAAATTATTTTGAAAAATATCCAAAGCTATCCTCTGTTAGGGCCTTTGTAGCCATGAGCATTAACTTTTTGCCTTATTCTCTACCTTACAAATGATACTTAAATATTGGGGAGAGTTCTTTCACAGAAAGAAAGTACTTTGGGACAAATGTTAAATGTAGCAGATTGATTTCCTTTTTATTAAATAAATTTCATTTTAACCTACCAAATGTCCTTTAGCAATATGTTTTCTGTGTATATTTAATGCACATTAACAACATTCATATATTAAGCACTGAACTACTTCTTACAGTTTCAACATTTTCCTGTGTCAGTTTCACTGTTAACTTTCTGTTCCTATAGAAAGAAACACTTTGCTTTAAAACATGAAGTAGGACACTTGAAGAATTCTGTTCAGATGGAAGAGCATGAGTGAAAATGCTCATTATAAAAAGCTGTTTTGATAATCACTAGTTTTGTAGTGTTTTTACAGAATGAGTTATTGAGCTTGATAGTTCACCCTTTTTTTGAATCATAGCATATTCATATGTTATTAAATGCCTATCTTATGGTGCTGGGGATTGAGCCTGGAGCTATGCACATACTAGACAGATCCGGAAGCATGCTGCACTACACTTCCAGCTCTACTTTTTTCTTTTTTTTAAACATGACTCATTTTATTCCTTGCAGTACTAAGGATTGAACCCATGGCCTTCACGCTGCACTACATCCCTGGCCCTTTAAAAAATGTTTTATCTTGAGACAGTGTCTTGCTAAGTAAGTTGCTTAGGCTGAGCTCCAACTTGTATTCTTCCTCCCTCAGCCTCCTAAAGTGTCTGGATTATAGGTATGTGCCACTACTCGTGACTATTTAATCATAGATCCCTAAAGTGAAGGTATATTGCCATGTTAAAGTCAAGCCTTTTTGATTGATTAATGGTGTATATGTGGATAGGGCACAGGTGCATTTTTAATTGAAGTTTTAAATTTCATTTTCTTTTCATTTTCAGAGTTGTAGTTACCAGAAGGTAGAAAGACAAGATGGGAAGGAGAGATGGGGAAAATTTGATAGATAGGTACTAAGTTGTAATAAGATAGGAGTAAGAGCTTTTGGTGTGTTAGTGCATGGTAGTGTGATCGTAATAGAGTTATAGATAACAATAATGTACTGTGTATTTCAAAAATCTAGAGAAAAATTTGTTTTTAGCATTAAAAAATGATAAATGTTTAAGATATATATATATATATATATATATATCTCCTGATTTAAGTAATTGTGTGCTTGATTGAAGCATCATATGGTATACCATAAATGTATACAATTTTTATGTATCAGATAAAAAAATTAAAGTTTAAAATACAAGAAAAAATTTTCAGATTACAATTATATGTGTCCATCTGTCTTCAAATTACATACAGCTTAGTGGTGGGCAACTTGCATGTATGTATGCATAACAGATTGTGACAGTAATAAATGGTCACTAAACTCTGTATGTTAGCCGTGGGTATGATCACATGCACTTTAGTCTGCTGTAATTACTTTGGATTTATAAAGTACTCTTAAAAGTGATATTCATTGGTGAAAAACATAATGAAAGTCACAAACCAAATGTCCTGAATTGAGTTCTGCCAGCATCAGTACACGATTTTGGTTTGGCTACATCATATTGTCTAACCTGTCCCTGAAAGAAAGTTCAAAATCTGTTTTACAACTTTGTAAATTCTGCAGTAAAACTCTATTCACTGGAAAGAGTTGTACAGTTTAAACAGTCATAATTGCACCCTTATGCAGTAGATTTTTCTTGTGGAGTAGCAGTAAGTGCTACACTCCGTAGGTGATGGAAGTGCAAAGCACAAGAACCCATAGATGGAAAAGCCAAGTTGATAGGTTTAGTTACATAACTAAAATACTTCTTTTCATAAAAGAGGAACGTTTGTAAAGGTATGACACAGGGGAAAGTACTTCAGACACATACTATAAAGAATTAAGAGTCTCCTCATGAGGCTGAGGCAGGAGGATCACTACAAATTCGAGACCAGCCTGGGCTACAAAGTGAGCCCAAGGCCAGCCTGAACTGCATAATGAGACCCTGTCTCAAAAAGACAAAAAATAAAATAAAATAAAATAAAATAAAATAAAATACCCCCTGAGAAAAGACGGGCATGCCAACTGGATAGCAAACACATAGGCAGAAAACAGTGATAATTATTTAATAATTACTATTGTTTAAGCAAGATAACTGGTAATAACCACTCTTTGCAATCCCATTGGATAATATACTTTTATACTTGCATCAGTGAAAACTGATAGATTATTTCCAGAAGATGGTTTAGGAGAGCTGTCTGCCATTCATTCGCCTTCTAGAATCAGTCCTAAGAAAGCACTGTCATTCTCGCTTTCTTGTGACCTTCTTATTTTATAAAAGTTACCACCTTATTGACAACCTTCTTTCTGTCTGTGCCCAGCTACTTAGAAGTCACTATTACTCACAAGTAGAATAACTGGTTTAAAAGAAATCACAAAATTGTGTCATTTGAAAGGCCGTATTATTAATTGACAGTGTGGATGTAAAATGGGTAGTAGTAGTGTTGGTGGGCTAATAAACTAGTCACCACACTGGATGCAGTGATACACACCTATAATCCCAGGATTTTGGGAGACTGAGGGAGGAAAATCACAAATGCAAAGCCAGCCTAAGCAATTTAACAAAATGCTGTCTCAGAATTTTAGAAAACCTGAGATGTAGCTCATTGTGAAGGCCCAGGGTTCAATTGCTAGTGCTACAGAAATAGAATAAAAACCAGGCTTTTTCCATTTTTCTAAATGTGATCTTCATTGTGTGGCTTGGTTATTTTGCTAGAGTTAGATATATATAACACCATAGATGATAGCGTTTGACTTTTTTTTGAGACACTGTCTTACTATGTAGTGCAGGATAACCTTGAACTCACTATGTATCCCAGGCTGGTCTCCAACTCATGGTACTCCTGCCTCAGGCTCAGGCTCTCGAATGCTGGGATTATAGGTGTGCACCACCATGCCCAGCAGGTGATAGAGTTTAAACTGAGTTTCTGAAGTATATTGTAGTGGGCTGTGTATACAGTATTTTCTAGGTCTCACTGTAGGCCCTAAAAACTAGGTAATGTTACCGGTTTTATAGGTTGAATAAACAGTTTTTCAGGAAAGCTGACTTTTGTCTTCCTTTGCTAAACAGTGATCTAAGCGACATATTCGTGCCAGGTACTCTGTGAGATGTTAGAAATTCTAGTGGGCAGGGCAAGTGGAGTATGCACATGTATGCTGTGTGGTGAGTTCTCTGCAGCAGAAATAGAAGTACCAAGCAGAGCACACCACTTGGAAGGGCCCTGTAGGAGATGGTGTTCCAGTTGAGCTTTAGAAGACTAGTAGGCAGAGTACCTTTCAAGGTATGCCTGGCGCATTCAGGAAGGTGCAATGTACAGTAGGATAGGAACCAGGAACAGTGAAAAGTGAGAATGAGATATGATAGGCAGAACAAATCGTGCTCTTCATGAGGTTATTGTTAAACACCTACCACTTTCCGGGCTCAGGTTGGGGATATGGCAGTGAACTGTCAAACCTTAAAAGCCTATAGAGTTCATGGAGAGGCAGAACAACAGTAAACAAAATAATACATAGTGTATCAAGTGGTGATCAACTGTATTAAGAGAGATAAAGTTGGGCTTGAAGGACTGGAAACCAGGGAGAAAAATCTTGAGCTTTTCTGAGATTGGTCCACCACAAACTAGTAACTACGCCCAAGGAGTAAGCTGTCTGCTCAGCACCGAAAGCCCACCCTGAACATTATCCCTGGAAGGCCGTCTGGCATACTTTCTAGCTGACTATGCAGTGTCTTCTCTGGTAACCACCAGGGGGCCTCTGTGGTGCCCTGGTATCTCCAGTATCTTTAATTCCTGTGACAGCTATACACCTGTAGGGTTTTTTCCCCTTAACATTTCTCCATGCTTCCTTCACAGGCTTTTGTGTTATGATTAGTGAATAGTTTTTATCAAAATACAGAATGTTCAGTTGTTTGGCAAGGAATGTTGTCTTTAAGAAATCCTTCAACCTTTAGCCTCCTGGGGAGAAATTTTTTATCAGCTTGTCATTTAATTCTTTATTGCGATTTGGCTGTAGCTTTTAAAAAATATGCACGTAACAGTTTAGGTTATAGTTTTGAAAATAAAATCATGGAAACCAAAGATTAAGTGTAATTAATTGTAATGACTTGCTTTAAAGATTATTACCAAAATACCAGATGAGGCTAATCCTTCTGCCCTGACTTCTAGGTATAATTTTTTCAAAAAAGTAAAAGGGACTTCATGCTTCTTTCTTTCTTTTTTTTTCTTTTCTTCCCTGCAGAAGGCGAACGGGCTTTGCCGTCTATTCCCAAGTAAGTGGCATTCTGTGTGTATTGTTATTTGGTGTTGTGAGAAACCTTAAGGAATGTTATATATTTTATCATCTACCTTCTTGAAAAATTAAATTTCTCTATATATGATCAGGGACCTAGAAAACAATTATTTTAGAAATCAGTTACAAGTATATTAGGAATTTAGGTTTAATCAAAAAGTTTTAAATTAGTTTTCTATTTAAGTTTAATAAGGGAACTAAACAAGTCATGATTAAAACATAATGTTAAGCACTCGTTTTTATACCACTATCATAAATCTTTATAAGAACCTGAAAATAGGTACTATCTTGGCTATTTCACAAGTGGGAAAAGAGAAATTATTTATGGTGCCATTTCTATTTATTTATTTTACAAATTTCATAATAGGTGTATTGGTCTATAAAATTAAAGAATTTACATAATTACTTTTGTATTCTCAGCCAGTATGTTAGGAACTGGGAGCCAAAATGTGAAATTTAAAATGTAGCCATTCAGATGCATAGATAAATACAGTGAGAGCTGTTTAGGCGTGTTCCTAGGGGTGGGTTACACCTAAGAAGGATAGAGACCCATGAGGCCCAGGAAGAGTTAAAACCTGAGTTTGTCTTTGTTTTGTTGCTCTCCTCCACGCCAGTCCATTGCCAGTTCTCTAGTACCACTTCCTGAATGAACATATCAAGTCTGTCCACTTCAGTGCCTTCCCAGCACCACCACCCGTTTAAGTGGTTGCTATCATCTAGATAGGCCGCTGCAGTAGACATGTCAGAGACCTCAAGGCCACCTCTAGCTCAGTGATTTTTCTGAGAGAACTCACAAGACTCAACATGCAGTTGCATTCTCAGCTGTAATTTATAACAAAAGGCATAGTACACAGGGCAAAGTTCAAGCTTCCATAGGTTCTCCCTTGTGAACACACTGAAGCCCCCAGCAGGGCATTGGGTAGCACTTGTGAAGTACTGCCTATTAGGACAAGGTGCTTAGAGTTTTATGGGGGCTGGTCAAATGTATACTTTCTGCCTGGCATATAACAGAGAGCCAGACTTCCAGGAGCTTGGCATAAATTGTATTATTTATGCAAACAGTTTAGATATACTGAGCTACCTAATCAATTAGCTGCTGATGGAAACTCTCCTGGAATCCCAGACAAGCTGTGTAAACAGACCAGTCGGAGGTTCACTGTGAATCAGCCTTTGTCTACATTCTCCCTGTTGAATCTTCCTGTGCAGTTCTGCCCATCATCTTGTCCTTTTTTTATACTACAGCTCTAGGGACTGTTCGAATTAAAGTTTGCCTGATTTGCTGTCAGTCTTGTGGCAAGTTCCAGTGTTGTTAGCTTACAGATGCCTGCTTGACTGTTCCTTGCTGACTCCTTCAGCCTCAGTTTCTGGTACTCCTCACATGTTGTTCTCCAATGTCATTGGACTTTTTCAGTGGCTGAACCAAACATCTGGTCTTTCACTGCAGGCCATGGTCAGTATTCTGCTTCTGCATGACATACTCTGCCTGTTACTCCTTTTCCTTGCCTAAGCCTGCTTATCTTTTAGGTCTCTTCTCGTATCACTTCCCCTTGAAGCCCTGGCTTCCAGGCCAGGGCATCCTAGTTGCCTTTTCCTGTAACATCATCTGCTTAGTACTTGTCACACTTCTCAAATTGGCTTATTTGATTTTCCACACCTTCACTGGACAGTCAGTTCTCTGATCACCGGGGCCCTATGGAATTGCAGAAATGACCCTGGGCAAGAACTCAGCTGTACCTGGTCAGTACTGTACCTCTGTGGGTAAAGGAAAAATGGATATAGCGGTTTTCTCCCAGTTTTGAGGCCACATGTTCCAGAAAGTCAGACCTATTGTTAGACATTAAAAAGTGTCCCAGGAACTAACACATATGTAGGTAATCTTCAGTTATTAAAAATTCAAGATTTTGAATATTAAAACATGAGTGTCATAGCTATAGTTTAAAAATAAATGAAAAGCTAGTAGGTTAGAAGTGGTAGCAGACTAGAAAAACTGAATACACCATGGAATTTCCTCAAATCTGTGGTAGCAGCACACTGTTAACTGCCATTGATCAAAGCAGTGGTAGAAAACAAGCAAGATGAGAAAGTTTATTGGTAGCAGCATGGATGAATATGGTATGACTAGGGAAGACTCAATTTTAAAGCAAACAATATAAATTACTTACAAATGAAGATCTAGTTAACTTCTCAATGAATACAGTTGAAAGACAGTTATTATGTTAGGAAAATAACTTCAGTTAAATTTATGAAGTTACAAGATTTCAAATATTTACATACTCAGTAAAAGAACTAATCTCTGACTTTATGATTATAGAGGCTAGGCAGTTTCATATTGAATATTTTTAGTTCTCCAAAGAGAATTTTAAATTTCAGCATTTCCTAGTATTAATTCTGTGTACTGGAAAAAAATGTCCATTCAGTACTTCCGTAGTACATGCTTATGGACCTGGAAGAGGTTTGTTTTTGTTGTTATTTTTAATAAAAAAGACCAAGGTAAATACCATTTAAAGAAGTAGGGTTTCTTTTTTCTCTGTGCTTTGTAGTTTCCAAAAATTTTAAACTATGCTTACATTTTTTAAATATCACCAAAATTTTTGGTCAAAATTTTATTTTAATGGGGCTGAATATGTAAAACACTTATGTTGTTGAATCATCTCATGAAGCAAATTACCAAATACATTAAGATTACCTGTTTTCATTGTGCAAATAATAATATATGTTAATGTACTTCTTGACTTTTTTATATGCTGCAAATTTAAGAACAAGTCATGCTACCTTCTCAAATTGATTTAAGGGAACAAATTCAGTTCCAAGACTATGGCCCTTTTCTCATAATTTTGAACAGTCCTTTCATTTAAATGTAAAATTTTGTATAATTTATATGTACCACATTATATGGTATGTGTGATTTTAAGTCACTGTCATGAGTAGCTTTCGCAGCAGTTCAGAGTTCCTTGTGGTGCTAGGGGTCAAACCCAGAGCTTTGCACGTGCTAGGCAAACGCTGCCACTGAGCCACACCCCAATCCAGTTACCTGTTTTAATTTTATACTTTAAAACATCAAAGCACTCTGCCCATGTTGAGTGGTAGTAGAATCCAATTTTAAAAAAATTCACCTAAAATTTAATCTCTCTGGAAAATGGCTTTATACTCCTAATCCACAGCACCTCCATGTTTGAGGGACCTTGAGGTTTGGTCTGGGTAGGGCAGCATTCACTCACCTTTTGCTCATCTGTTCCAGGTTGGCCAATAGCGAAAAGCAGGGTGTCCGAACACATGCTGTGTCCGTGTCAGGTAAGGGGTTCAAAATAAAAACCTTACGGAGAGAGCAAGCTGCAAAGTGTGGGAAAGTTGTAGTCTGTCCGTTTTTAATGCGGTTGCTTAATTCTAGAGAAGTTTATAAAAATAAAGTATTTGCATGATTTTACCCTCCCTAAAGAGTTTTGAATTTGGCTTATAGATTTTATTTTAGATGAGATGTGTATGTGAAATACTAGATTACTCACCAGGTTATACAGAATTCTAGGATATTTTTAGTTTTAAAATCACATTAATCATATTTAGAGTGAAAGTTTTTACTTTTGAAGTTGCCATTGTGATTAATCTTTGCAAACAGCAGAATAGAATATACTTAGATATTCATTGTTCTTTGAAGCTCAAGAAGTGTGAAACATTTTATAATGGTTATCGTCTTACCTGATTAACATAAAGTGATGTTTGGATATTGGTGTTTTTAAAATATAGTTAAGATATTCCACAAGCATTATCTTAACTATCTGTTTGATGTGTGTGGTGTACTTTTTGGCATGTTTTCAAAATACATGTGCACTTTTCCCCATCTAAAAATGTGGGAGATAAATGAAGAGAAAGGAAAAAGTATTTTTTTGAAGGGATCAACCCGGGTGTCTTAAAGAACATATGCTATACTATTTATACATGCACATATATGCGTATCATCTGTTCTGAGATATGTGAACATACATACTTCATTTCTAAAATAATACCTTCCTGTTAACTTAGAAGGGACTCAGTTCCTGTTTGTTTAGTTTTGAGTTTTTTCTTGAAAGTTAACTTTGTACTTTGACCTAGTTGGTACTGAATTCTTTTTAAATGTCCAGTGTAGAAATGTAGAATACTTTTTTTTTGGTTGTGCACAAACATCACACCAGCCCTTTCTCCAGAAGTGTTTGTGCTTGTATTTACATGCCTAGCAGATATAGTAACAATGCCTGTCATCATGTCAGCTGAGGGATCACTGTTCCCCTCTCAGCATAGTGGAGAGGAGTTCTCAGTGCTGTATCTAGCTGACTGGCCATATCAGGTTGCCACATGTTCTCTAAGAAATTGAAATCATAGGGCCGGGGATTTAGCTCAACGGCCTAAGTGCCTGCCTGGCAAGCGCAAGGTTGTGAGTTCAATCCCCGGTGCCGCAAAAAAAAAAAAAAAGAAATTGAAATCATCCTTCAACCCCAGTCCAAGACTTAGGGAATAAACCCCGGTTTACACAAGTGCTGCAGGGGTACTGGGAAGCCCTCAGCATTTGTGCTTGTTTCATCCATGGTGGGAACAGAGATTCAGTGAGAGAAACCATTACATCCTGTCATAGGAGGACAGAAGCAGCCACAGGGCATCTGAGACTGTTCTGTTGAACAGGTGAGATCCGAGCTGGCCCCTGAGTAACTCATAAACACTGTGATCTGTCTCCATGCCAGCGTGAAAGGCAGCTTTTGGGATGAGCCCCAGGAGACCATGAAATCTGGCTACTTTATTTACCACACATACACCCTACAGCACTTCCGGCTTGAGAGCAAGCTGAAATGCTCTCCTATTTGGCTGATGAGTACTATTCTTTGCATCTGTCTTCAGATAATAAGGTAGATCCTTCCAGAACCTTCAAAATTTGTCTATTTTGCCGATCTCTTTTCATCAGTACCCTGCATTCCTTAGGTTTGAATTCTAGTATTTTTTTTAGCCATTGGTTGTCAGCAAGTCTCCATTTTACTTTTCCAGCCAACTCCTTTGTGTTCTTCAACTTTTCATCCTGTTTTAGAGGCACATTAAGAAGGAAGTTAGAAGGGCTGGGGATCTAGCTCAGCGGCCTAAGCGCCTGCCTGGCAAGCACAAGATCGTGAGTTCAATCCCCGGTGCCACAAAAAAAAAAAAAAAAGAAGGAAGTTAGAGCCAGGGTATAGCTCAGTGGCACAGCACCCTACCTTGCAAGTGCAACATCCTGAATTTGACTCCCAGTACCAAAAAAAAAAAAAGAAGAAGCACTTTTAGTAGATACTGGTCCAGGCTTTGGTTTATGTTTTGTCCTCAAAATGGACAAATGAAGTTGTTTGTCTTAGTGCCAGAGATGTTAAGTAATTTGCTCAAGGTTACATACCCAGCAAAAGGTAGTATCATTGCTTAAGCTTGAGTATCTGGCTTCAACCCTCATCTTCACTTCTTTTTTTCTTTTGTTTTTTCAGACAGGGTCTCACTATGCTTTGCCAGCTGACCTTGAGCTCACTTTGTAGCCCAGGCTGGTCTTGAACTCGCAATGATCCTCCTGCCTCAGCCTCCCAAGTACTGGGATTACAGGCATGAGCCACCATGCCCAGTTCCCATCTTTATTTCTTATGATTTTGACTTTGTGGGGGTTTCTTTACCCCCTAAGTGTACCTTAACAAGGAGATTGTATTTCCTTCCCTCTTCTTTCCATTTTTTTTCTTTTCTTTTTTTTTTTCTTTTAAAGAGAATAAAACAGAACAAAGCAGATTAGAACAGAGCAATGCAAGCAGCACAGGACTTCAAAAACAAGATAACAGAAAATCAACAGTGGCTACCATAATGTCTCTTGTTTTCTTCGTAATAGTTCTGCATACCTTCGCACAATAAATTTAAAAAAGAATAGTATAAAACCAATCAAAACAAAAGAATGAAAGCATTACAGGCCTTCAGAACCAGACAATAGGAAATCAACAATGACTACCATAATGCCTCTTGTTTTCTTCACCCTCTTATTTCTTTGATTGCTACCACATTAATTTAAATAGACAATTATTTGCTCAGAAACTTACAGTAAAAATTTAGTACACATCAGATGATGCTCAGGCTCTTTAGCTAAGCCCTTGAAGACTTATCTGCCTGTTACCTGCTCTTCCCTCATCCAGTTGTTTCTCAGACACATTAAATTGAGATTGTGGTCCCTTTTTATTTCTGTAACTCTGCCGGAGCTTTCTTATTCACCCCGTTCTTTCTGTCATTATGTTAGTCTCGCTGTTTTCCAGAGCTAGTGATACTTTCATGCATGACTGTCATTGGGTGATTTATAGTCTAGGCAGAGAAGAATGTCCAGTGAGTAGTTAACAATGTGACTAATTCTCTAGGCGTTTATTTTACCCACTGTTTGCTTACTTAGGCAGAGTCAAACTAACAAGTGCAATATTTTTCTATCTTTCACAATGACTGAAAGCTAGCATCTTCCTAAAGCCTGTGCACACTGTGGTGATGATACACTTAGTCCAAACATTGGTATTCAACATTTCTAAAAATATCTCTTTTCAGCTGATACCCTAGAAAACCAGTATATTAACAAATCCCAAATTTATTTCTCTGTTGTTGTTTACCTCTTGAGTGGCATGTGGTGCTGGTGTTCTGTGGCAGTGGCCCTACTGCTGCTAGGCCTTGTGGGATCCTGCCCCTGCTCTGTACTACAAGCCTGTTCTGTCTGTAGGCCAGTCAGGTGAGACTGCAGTCTGACTATATGCCAGCAACATAGATTGTCTTCTCCTTTATCACGTTATTTTGTAACCCCCAAAACCCTGCAGATAGACATTCCAGTTGTACATTTACCATTTACATTAATCTCTTCAACAAATACTTGAGTAGTTTGTTTGCCAAGCTCTATTCTAGATGAACATCTCAGGGGAGTTCATCTTTGCAATTGAGACAATCTTTCTCTACTTTTTTAGCAGAGATTCAGAAAAATACATGGTAGAATAACATGTTTGTGGTCCTACAAAGGAAATTTAGGCCTATCATTGCACTCAGATAGGCCTTAGCATGTATCCAAGAGGCTAGTGTTGGGTAGTCTGTCCTGAGTGATCTGTGGATGTGCTCAGAGAGGGAGGTGTGGCCTGCATGATCTGGTTCCTGCTAGAATTGTGAGTGTACAGGAATAGAGATATTTCCAAATCAGCGAGTAAAGCTGAATTTCAAATACTTTGACGTGAATCTGGTTGGTTAGTTTTTGTGTTTGTGGGTGTTTGTTTTTGGTAAGCAGACCCATGCTTGAGAGGTAAAATCTTAGGATCACAAATACATGATGACGATGCCATTACATTATGTGGAAGGCTCTTCACATTTTACATGATAAGACTCTAAAGTATACTTTTTCTTTGTGTATCTCTTATCATGAAAATTAGTGAATGCAGTGATCTTATTTATCTGCCAGTAAAAGTATTTAGCTGACTGTCTCTGCCAAGACTTTTGTACCAAAAAACAAATATATCACCTTGGAATATTTTTTCAGTATTGTTACAAATATTTAAAAACTGTAACAGATTATTTTGTTTCGGTTATTAATCACACAGCACAATTTTTGTATACAAGATTATTTCTAGGTACTTCAAGTTAGTGACTAAAAATTATTATAGATTACAGTGGACTATTAACTTACTAATTCAATTTGTTTATGAGGACTGGTTGTAATGCAAGTTTGTTGTAATTGAAAGACTAATTTTCCCATAAGAAATAATGGAAATATCCATAAAGGGTTCCAAACTTCCGAAAGCACCCCTTAAATAACATTTTCATAATAAAAAAGACTTGTATATTATCCGTAATTTACCAGAAACACCAATAATTTTCCTAGTTTATTCACCAAAAAGTTATAAAATGTGCCTAGTTTACCAGAAACAATTTCATACTGTACTCACCATTTAAATTTACATCTTTGAATTGCAGGAAGGGAGGATGAAATGGAAGGTGGTTATTGTTTGAAAGGAGAGTCTTCTTCTATGAGAACATCATGAATCTGGCTCTCTGGTGTCCTTTCTTCTCCTTGGGAGAGGCTGTAGCCTGCTAGGACCTGCTTCTGAATCAGTAGGTCTATACCTTTTCAGAACTAAAAACTGCTCTCAGGTTGCCCATTTTCATCTTTTCTTTAACACTATTCTTTAGCATGACATGCCATTGTCATTAAGCAAGTGAATGCAACAGTTGTTTTTCTTTGGGTGGGTCTTCTCTACAAATGTTTGCAGCTCTGTCCGTGTTTTCAAGATTTCCTTTATTTTAGAAGTAGAACTTTGCTGCTCTGATTGTTGATACTCCCCCTCCTCCTCAGAAAGCTCCTCAGCTGCCATTCTGTGTTGCTCAGCCAGAAGTTACTGCAGTTCCTCCATAGACAGTTCCTCTGAGTGTCCTCCACCAGTTCCTCAACATCACCACTATCTACCTGCAAGCCTATGGACTCTGCTAGAATGACAGTTTCATCAACCACAGGGTCATTTGAAGGCTCAGGCTCCTCTACACAGCCTTCAAGTCTCTCTCTTGTATAATTTTTTTTTTGTCTCTGAGACAGGGGCTCATTATGTAGTTCAGGCTGGCCTTGGGCTCACTTTGTAGCCCAGGCTGCTCTCAAACTCACAACAATCCTCCTGTCTCAGCCTCCTGAGTGCTAGAATTACAGGCGTGCACCACCACACCCAGCTCTCCTGTATCATTTTAGACCATACTTTCTTCCAAGGATTTCTCCGTGTCCTTAGACATTGGTCTAGGATTTCACAATTAACCCCACACAGGAAAGGATATTATAATGTTCCTTCCAGAACCCTTTTAAGTGTTAACTCTGTATCTGAGACCATCTGGAAGCACTTCAGGAACAGTTCCTTGGTGTGTAGCTTTTCAAAGTTAGCTAACCTGCTGATCCATAGGCTGCAACAGGAGTTGTATTAGTGGGAGGAATTCTGAGAGCCTTTGGAATTCTTCAGCCAGTTCTTCCAAATTTCGTGGGTGAGCAAGAACATTGTCTATGATGAGGAGAGCCTTGAGTGATAAACCTTTATCCCTTAGATATTTCTTAACAGTAAGAGAGAAAGCCTCTCTGAGCCACTCAAGAAAAAGTACTGTTGTTACGCTGGCTTTTGCGTTAGATCTCCACATGACTGCTAGTCTACTCTTCATGACTTCATGTTTTTTGAACACTCTAGAGGTCTCAGAGTGAGAAATGCAGAAAGGCTTTATCTTGAGGTCACCATTCACATTAGCACATAGCAGTAAGGTTAGCGTACCGTTCAGAGGCTTGTGACCTGGCATTTTCTACTTTTCTTGGGTAATGTATGTTCTCCTAGGCATTTTCTTCCAGAAAAGGCCAATTCATCACAGTTGAAAACCAGATGAGAGCAAAAGCCCCTTTATCAGCACCAGCGGCTTCTCCATGCCTAGTTACAGTGTGAACCCTGGTTCTCACTTTAAAATTGTGAAACCACCCTTATTAGTATGAAATGTTTCGCGCTTACCACTCATTGATGGATTATCCTTCACAAGATCTGCATTTATAGCCCTAGCTTTTTCACAAATTATAGACTCAGATAGGCTATAACCTGCCATCTGCCTTTCATTTATCCACACTGATAATACCCTTTCTACCACATCTAACACTGTTGATGTGAACTACTAATCTGAGTAATGTCTTTCACAATACTAACTTCCTTATACAAGAGAGATTGGTGGAGATGGTGGATTTCAATATGCTGTGTGTATTAGTGACATTCAGGCATAAAAACACCTCTCTCCTATTTTCAACAATTTTCTTCGTTTGAATTGTGATTACTTTCTTTAGCTTCTCTTCCATCCTTAGCATCTTCTCTAGCTTTTTGGGGGCCATTTTGATAGTAGTAATCAAAGCGATTATATAAAGCACAGACCAAAATCACATCCACAAACACATGGATCTTAATACGCTTTTCTGGCATTGTGAGTCTTTGTTTACAACCACACAAACAACCGGCATTTAGGTCATAACACAATACTTTCGTTGTAAGTTTAGCATAAAATTCCAGTCATAACCCAAGTTATTTGCATGTGAGGCTGGTCGTAACTCGATCCACTGTATTAAGGAAAATTTTAACAAAATTAATGTATCAGGATTGCATTTCTTAAAATATACATGTAAAAGTGGTTTTAAACTGTAAAGTTGTAAGTAATATAAAATGGTACAGTCTGTAATAAAGACTGCGTCTCTTTTCCTGTGATCTCTTAACCACTATCTCTCTCTATCTATACCAGGAATCGAACTCAGGACCTTCTACTTGCCAGGCAGGCACTTGTGCTGCTGAGATATATCCCTGGCTCTCTTACCTACTAGGTCTGCTGCACATTGATTGCTGTGCCACTGTATTGTAAAAAAAAAACACTTATTTACATATGGTCAAGGCTCAGGCATTATTCCTGGCAGATCCACATGCATTGTCTTATCTTAACCTTAAGAAGTCTTCACTATATTTCTACTCTACACATGAGGAAAGTATGACTCGCAGAGCTTAACTGGCTTGACTTGGTTCACATACCTCGTGAGCAATAAATAGGCTGATGGAAGCTCAGATCTTAGACACTGAGGGTCATTCTTTTTGTGTTAAATCCCACTGACTTACTGCAAAAGCTTGATGTATGTGGATTGGAACAGTACTTTACTGTGTGTGTCTATTATAGTTTTCCTCATTTAGCAGGAATAATATATTACTGACTCTTCTGTTAAAAGTCAAAAGTCTGCCTGTATTCAATATTGAAAGAGCTACTTGTGTCTGGCTTTACACTCTACCTTCAGTTTTTTATAATGCCCATGGAAGTGTGATAATGCCATAGGATAGTTTCTTTTGCTGCATACTTGATTCAAATGCCAGATTTTTTTGTGGGGGAACCTTGCCCTAATTTTAAGGTATTATCACCTAGTATATATGAAGTTCATTTTTATTATATATGCTGCCAAAGCAAGCACTGAAGTTCATTTTTATAAATTACATGCTTTATGATACAGTCAAAATGTTACTGATCCTCCTGTATAGAAAGTGGCAGGTATTGGATGTTAGTGATCTGGAATACTGGAAATTCTAGTTCATTGTGGTGTTAGGAGAGGCTCTCAGCCATCGAGAAGCCTATTGTCAACCCTGACTTCATATACGCCCACTGGCTGGTGTGTTGTGCATGGATAAGGATATGAATGAGCATTGCCCAGTCAGGCTGCCTCCTGTCTCATTGCCCTCCTCTCTTATCTTGACAGCATTTGAATCCTGTCTGCCATACTAAGAATTGAGAGTGCTACTTAACCATATTGCTCTTTTATGTGGTTTCTGAAGGAATTCAGGAACACTCTGAAGTCATGTACAAATTCAGGTGCAAAGTAGTGTCCTGTAAGAGGTACTAGAGGCAGAATGACCTCCTAATCCTTACCCTGACACTGAATGAAGTTTTCAGTGTCAGGCATTTCTCATCAACTTGCAGACCTACCTGTCAGGGGACAGACTGAGGCACTTTCAAATTTTAAAAGATCAAGTGAAAAGATAAACAACGATTTTTGTTTTAAGAAACTCTTGTTGCCACAAATCTTTCACCTCAGTCTTACTAATTTTGTTTCCAGAAGAAAATTTTTCTTATTCTCCTTAGTTGCTTCTCTGTTATATAAGGAACAAAATGCTTCATGAAAATACTTTGAACAGAACTCTGTTTTTGTCTTTTGTAGTGGTGTATGCTTGATAGTTGGAAGTACACTTGAGTATATCAAGTATACTTGACTCATGGTGTAATCCCTGGCTAAGCTAATTGAAAGTGTTAATAACCATTAATAAACTTTTTAAACAATTGGTTACTAAAATCAAGAAGCCCAAGTCTTATATTGCTAAGTATAAAATAGATACCACTGACATAGTGGCTGAACAGTAATTGTGAATTAAAATCAGACTGAACAAGTAAAACAAACCAAAGAAATGAACAAATACTGTAATAAGTGCCACTATGTGTTATGCCTCTAAGTTATTTCTTTATTT